>VMDO01002740.1:11877-112779 GCA_007922755.1 Pedetes capensis | reverse complement strand
AGGCGTGCGCCACCACGCCCAGCTTGTTCTACACTTTTTTAGTGACTAATTGTTCAGTTTAGCCCCTATCTCTCTCTCTCTCCCACTGTATTTCTGTGTCAAATTCATTGAAAGCAAACATAGTTTCATCTTTACCTTCAGAGTAGTGACTGTATCTTCCTATGAGGTTGACGTAAAACAACAAAGTAAATTTGTTTCCTAAATAGTAAAGCACAATCTAAATAAAATACACTCTTTGCTCATGGTTCATTCCTAGTATCTTGTTTGTCTAATTAAACTGTAGTTCACTTTCTGCTATAACTCAAAAAGGTCACTTAAATTGCAGTCAAGTTCTTCCAGCCAAGTTCTTGGCTAACTTCCCTACCCAATTTGGTATAATTGGAAAATTTATCAAGCTTATCCTACCCCATCATCCATGATATTAATGAAAATATTAATTAGGGCCAATCTCAGAATCAGCCCCCGAAAAAATGCACTGAGCCATCTTCCTCTGTGTAATGAAGACTGAATATTCACCTATGTGGTCCCTTTCAATCAGTTCGGCAGACTTCCATCTATTTAATAAAAACTGTAAAATACTGAATAGTATCTGAAAGTAGTGATTGTAAGTAAACTATGAAAGGTGTGCTTTTTGTTATGCAAGAAAAGCTGTTTACACAGCTAATTATTTTTGATGGTTATAAACTCATTGGTGTAAAAAACAGTCCCCTAAACTGTATTTAACTCTACTTAATTTTTAAACACTCTTTACTAGCCCTTAATCCTTTATGGCATCATTCCAGTCATGCTTATCATGGTCTCATTTATATCACTGGTTTGTTTCAATTACTTATTTACATATTTAAAAAATATCAATGCTAATAACTGTCTCCTCTCTCCTCCCTTTCCTACCATGCCTCTGATTGTCTATCTGATGCAAAATACTATTGCATTCTTAGCAATTCTGATTTCTCATATAATATCATTTCTCTTTTCTTTTACAGTTCTTGTTCAATGACCTCAACACTGCTCTACAGAGATCTACCACTTTGGTAACAAAATCAACCTTTAGTAATTTCCAAATATAAAGCTGTATAATTTTTCCTATTTTAAAATCTGATCGAAACACAGTAAACCCCATCCCAATCCTGAAATTGCCGTATTTCTTCTTAAAGCCTCTACTGATAATCAGCCAATAGTAAGAATATACCCAGGAAAAATATTTCTAATGCTTCAAATTACATACAACCCCAAATTGTCAAGATCTTGGCAGTCCTGAAATAAGGAAGAACATTTTGTTTAGTGGAACTGAGAAATTCAGTAACAAAAGTAACAATATCTGTTTTCCTTTCTCAAATGAATAAAATAGGTAACAAAATAGTGTTGAAGCAATCCTGGCCCGGTTATGAGAGGGAAAAAAAAAACATATCATGGTCTATTTTCAAAAGCCTATTTTTTCTCTACTAAGCATATATAAATCACATAAACAGTAATGGGAGATATGCTTAGCTCATGGGGGAGAAAACAGCCTGTAAAACAATTACCCACTAAGAAAACACTGATTGTTGCCTTTTAAAATACTAGTTTTCAGTAGGGTGCAATGGAGCACACTTGTAATCCCAGAGACTGAAGAGCCAGAAGGAGAATGGTGAGTTGAGGCTAGAGGCAGCCTGCATAATTTAGTGAGACTCTGACTCAAAATGAAAAATAAAAAATGGCTGGGGTTGCAGCTCAGTGGTAGAAAACTCACAGTATGTATGAGACACTGGGCTCAACCCTCAAGTACTAAAAAATAAAAATAAAAATAAAATAAAATATTAGTTTCCACTCAGAATTTACTCCAGTGTCTCATCTTCATCAGTAATGTAGTCACCTCTACTACTAAAAACTTTGAAGGAGAAAAATTTTATGAAGATTTTATTGAGAAAGTTTTTATGGTTTTTATGGCTTCCATAATGGGCTTAACCACAAAAAAGATCGTGTGCCTGACACAGAGTCGAGGAGTGTTTTGTTCTGGTGTACATAGGGTCGCTATGAGTCGTACCTGGCTTGATGGCACCTAACAACAACAACAACAACAACAATATAGTTTTATGGTTTAAAAATGCATTGTTATTTCCAGGGATTGAGTAGACAGGAGAATTGAGAATTAGTAAAATGCTTCCAATCAGAATGTCTGGGGTACACAAGATTGACAATAATCCCCACTATGAAAAAAACACCACAGCATGTTTCCCGGATGGTGTGTTTGTATAGAAATCTCAATATCAGAGTCAAATCTTTTCATCAATATGGATAACAAGATTACATATTTTAGGTCCAGGCTTGTTCTGAGTTGGGTTAAATTTCTAGTGTGGAACAAAGTAACCACTGAAATTTAAATCCACTTGTTATTCACTTAAACTTTTTGCACATGCAGTACATATCTCGTACCATGCTAAGGAATGAAGAAATAGTGTTGAGATGATTAGACATGGCCCCTTTTGGGGGAAAGGGACAAAACAGCTAAGGATATAATTAAATATAAAATTCCAAAATGCAGACATTGCTATGAATTTGAAAAACGGGGTGTTAGGTTAGTAAATATGGAATGAAAGCAAGTGCCTGAAATCATATTTAAGCTAGATATGAAGAATTAAAAAGAGAAAGCCATGCTAAAAATTGGAGAAGGGGAATCAATAGGCAGATTCTAGGAAGGGAAGACAGATGAACAAAGTCTTTGGAAGGACAATGAACTAGATTGTTACAAACAATTGAAGTTAGTCGTTCACTTGAGATCCAAGGGACACCAATGGCCATCATTCACAGTATATCCTAATTATATCAGCAGTTATTAAGGAGTTTAAATTAGACATAGACCATGATTCAATCTGTGTGCACGGGTTTGTGGTTGTTATGCCTTTGTGGATTTAACAGACCAGACAGGGTTTTATCAAGTGCAGTTATAGCAGAAAATGAACAAAAATAAGATAATGTTGCAGATACAATCTCTAGGATTACTAATGATGTGCAGAATGATGGAGAGTTGGGAAATGAGGATGGCTCATTCTCAGGCTTGAGTAACTGGAAATATGGTGAATCCTGTTCAGTGAGGACACATACCATCATATACACACCACAAAATGCCAATTTTTTTAGATAAAGTAATAAGCTGAAACCCAATGACTTTTCACTGAGTAATCCACATAGGTTGTACAAGACCTTTCCATCAGCAACATGGGGACTCTCCCTCTTTGGTCTTCTCTGCTAGTCACACCTATCCGCGTTACCCTTCATGAGGTGCAGACATCCCAAAGAACAGACTGAGTATGTACTCCCCTGGGTTCAAAAAATTACATAATAGAACTTGTTGTTGTCAGGTGCCATCAAGATGGATCTGACTCATAGTAACCCTATGTACAATAGGATGAAATATTCCCCAACACTGTGCCACGCACACAATCTTTTTTATGTTTGAGTCCAATGTTGCAGCCGCTATGTTTCTTCTCATTTTGAGTCATGCCACATCAGTAACAGGACGTCCCAGGGGCTTTACTCCATTTTGGTCATTAAAGTCAACTGTACTTTGAGGTGGTAACTCTTCCCCAGTTGTTTCTTGAATATTTTTGAGCTTGGGGGTTCATTTTCCAGTACTGTATTTTGCAGTGCTTCTCTGCTGTTCATAGGGTTTTTAATAACTAATTGTTTCAAGAGAGGGCTGCTGGGTCCTTTTGCCTAGTCTGTCTTAGTTTGGAAGCTCAGCTGAAACATGTCCACCATGGGTGTCCCTGCTGGTATCTGCAATACCAGTGGCATAGCCTTCAGCATCATAGCAACATGCAATCCCCCACAGCATGATATGGTGACAGACATACAGGGCCCTTAATAGAACTATGACTTAAACTTAGGATCTTACATAAAGAATCTTTAGTATTTTCCTTTTTAAAATTCTTCCTGTTCAGACTGCATTCTTTAATAAAAAACTCCTCTGGCCTTCCTGATTCATGGGTGGTTTTGGGTGGTCATTAGGCTGTTGGAAAAACTTAAGCTTAAATGGCAAATTTTCCTTGCTATTTTTGGAAACCTTTTTATATTATGTAAATAAAGGCTAAAATTTTATTATGATAAACTGTTGGCTTCATGTGATGTTTATATATATTAAGACTTAGTCATGGAGGAATAGGAGGAAGAATCATAAACTAACTTTGAATTCTTTTTAGCTGATTTATTGATTATAATGGTATGAACAAGTCAATTCTGAAGCTATTTTAGATACATTATCAGATTAAACATATGAACAGATGATATTTCTGGTAGTCAGATTCTCATCTTGGAGGAAAAGATATGGAAATATAGAATATGTTGTTGTTGTTAGGTGCTGTAGAGTCAGTATCCGACTCATAGCGACCCTCATAGGGTTTTCAATGGCTGACTGTTTCGGGATTGTCTTGGGAGTGGATTGCCAGGTCCTTCTCCCACTTTTGCGGTGCTGGGAATTGAACTTGGGACCTCAGAGATTGCAGCGCAGTGCTCTACCAACTGAGCCAAATCCCAGCCCTTTTCTAGAATATATGTCTGTACATATTGATGCATGCATATAATTTATATGTATATGTGTATACATTTATACATACATGTAGGAGAAGGTGTATATACTTGAACATGTTTCCACTTTGCTGAGTCAAGAAGGAAAGACACCCCAGTAGTGTTGAGCACATCTTAGCACCTAGATCTTTGTTTATATTCGCCCTTACAAAACAGAAACCAAGTGGCTAATTTCATCAGATATGGTAGATCAAAGTGCCAGAAACATCATGTTACTCCTGAAAGTGAGAAAGTGCTAAAACAAACAAACAAATAAAACTGGGTAGAAACATGTCATGAGAATGTAGAGACCAATGTGACAGTACTTCCACTAGCTAAAACTGCAAAAATTGAGCATCAAAATAAGTAAGAAGAATAATTATACATTACTGTAAAAATATAGAAACTTATGGGTTCACACTAATGAAGGAAGGAAGGAAGGAAGGAGAAAAGAAAGCAAAAGGAAACAAGAAAGAAAGGAAAGAGAGAGAAGGGAGGACTGTCACTTGCAGTAGAATGCTACATGTTGACTCTAAATGTGGAAGATATACTGGAGTTTGATAATAATCATTTTGTAACTATCATAGTGAAGACTGGATCAGGCAAAATTATTCAGTAGATACTTAATCATGAACAAAATTTTGGTGAAATACAGGATACATGGATGGTCTTAATACATGTTTTGAGAGATATGGTACAATGTGACAGTTCAGTAAGAATGTTAATACTGAATTTAGTCATGAAGAAACATCATGTGGGTACCATGGCATAAAACTATAATCCAGCAACTTGGGAGACTGAAGCAGGAGGATGGCAGGTTTGAGGCCAAAGGCAGCCTGCATAACTTAGTGAGAGTCAGTCTCAAAATTTTAATAAAGAAGCTTTGTGGCCCAGTGGTGGAACACTTGCCTAGAATATGTGAGACCCTGTGTTGAACAAGGAGGTGGAGGAGGAGGAAGAGAAAGAGGAGCAGGAGGAGGAGGAAAAGAAGAAGAAGGGGAGGAAGAGGAGGAGGAAGAAGAAGGGACATCAGATAAGCACTAGATGACTGAGTATAGACCAATACAAAGTAGGAGGAAAACTGCAGAGTTCAAAAATGTCATTAAAGACAGAGTTTATGAAAATGTTGTTGATTAAAGAAGACTAAAGAGACATGACAACTGAATGAAATATCTGACCCTAAACTGGATATTGTGCTGGACTAGGAAAATGTTTATAACATATAAATAACATGGAGTCAACTGACGAAACTGGAATATGAGTGATGGAATAGATAAAATATATCAACATCAAATTTACTGAAATTGGCAACTTTTATTTGTTATATAAGGTGTTGTCCTAGTTTTAGAAAATACATGTGAAGAACTTAAGAGTAAAGTGTCATTGTGTATATCACTCCCCCTTAACTGGTGAAGGAAAAATTGGAAAAGAGAGTGAGAGAGGCTGGGCATCATGGCAGACGCCTGTAATCCCAGTGACTCAGGAGGCTGAGTCAGGAGGATTGTGAGTTTGAGGCCAGAGACAGTGTGGCAGAGCACTTGCTTAGTATGCACTAGGCCCTGGTTTCAACATCCGCAGCAGTACACTACTGTGTATGTATATACAGAGTGTATATGTATATACAGAGAGAGAACACAAATGTCAAAACAAGTGATATACAAAGATAACAAGTAAGCTGTACTAATGTTCTTTGAATTATTTTTAGTTTTGGAATTGGTTGTCAGTTTAAAATTATGTCAAAATATATAGAAAGTGTTTTACACCCTTCTTGGTTCCTGTCACTACTATATCCACTTTAGTTCAGGGATTACTACTTTACATCTTGAAACATCTAATACTCTGCCACCAGATTAATTTTGCTCAAAAAACTTCTCTCAGTTTACTCAGCAGCCTAAATGCAATGACTTCCAAATTCCTGAAAGATCATGAAATGTAATGTTCTCAGATTTCTTGGTCCTAGATAGCCATTACCACCATATGGTTACATGAAACCAAAGGAAATTTCTCAGTTTCCTGAACTTTATAGTCTGTCTAGTCCTATCAGTGCCATTCTTTCTTGTGTGGAATACTCTCCCATATACTTTTATTTTTGTGGGGGTGATACTTAGGAGTTGAACCCAGGGCCTCACATATACTTTGCAAGTTCTCTACCCTCATTTATTTTATCTCTACCTTATTTATTTTGAATCAAGGTCTTGTTAAATTATGTAGGCTGCCTTTGGCCTCAAACTCGCAATTCTCCTGCCTCCACCTCCCAAGTCCTTGAGATTTCAGGTGCACACCCGTGTGCCCAGCTCTCCTACATATTGTTATCATCTGAACCATCCTTTCTTCAAGACCAGCTCAGATAGTTTTAAACTACCATGGAAACCAAAATCCTCAATCTCTGTTTAAAACTCCAGGAACATGACTTGCTTATATCAACCATTTAGTATGTCATAGACCCACCTCTATTACCAGATATCATCTGGATTTTATATGTATGTATGTTTTATCTTATAATTTGACATGATAGCTGGTAAAGTACCTATCATAGAGCCAGACATTTAATAGGATATTTATGAATATAAAGGAGTAAACTGTAAATCAAAAACCAATTAACAAAGAAAACCAAAATCAAACCTAAGTTATTTTCTCAATTCTGATAATAATAGAAATTCAATGAACCATAATTTACTTATCCTCTTTGAGCCTCAGTTTCCTCATCTTTAAAATGGAAATATATGTGCCTATCTACTTTATAGGGCTGTATGCTTTTTGAAAGGCACTCAGACACTAAAAAATGTTCTGTTGTGATGTTTGAATGTTCTTGCCCTTGGTGATTTGCTTTATTTGGACCTAAGAATGATTCCTTCATAAGTTCTAATCCCATACATGCTATTTTCACATTGATAGAGTTCACTATTCTCTGAGCATGGGAACTCCCTTGGGATTTAACATCCCAGTGGGTCATGTGCTTAGATTAGTTTCAGAGAAGATAAAGGTGCGCTGATTCCTCTTTCATTTGGCTTCTCTGAGTCTCCATGGTGAGCCTTTATACAGCTCACCTCAGCATTCTATAAATCAGGGATTGAACTTGACATCCTTAATATGAGAGTTCAAGCAACTGAGCTAAATTAACAAAAATTGATTTATTATAGCCTAAAATGAAAAGACAGTCCACCTGAAAGAATGTTAATGTATCTATCAATTTACTTAGAAGCTAAAAAGTAGATGGTGGTACTACTCATCACTAAAATATATAATAATGAAACTGAAGAGGAACTGGCATCTAAATGATGACATCCATATTTTATGAGGCACTAAAACAATTATCAAGCCACAAAATTAAAATATACTATAATTTCTTCGTGAATTATTAAAGGACAAAGAACATGACTTAATATGTTGGTCATTCGAGAGGAAATAATTAACAAGTTGCTTATTAAATGGAGCTGTTACTAGGAAAAATTGCAGTAACAAATAGGCTGTGTGTATGACCTTCAAGTTGTATACCAACCTTGGTTTGAAAAGCCACCTGCAAGAAATGAGAAGTTCTAAGGCTTCAGTTCAAGAGAAAGCATGGAGGGGAGGGATATTTACCTGTCATAGCCTGTTGATCATCCACTGTTAACTTTAAACTCTTTCCTCGACGAACCACACGCACTGTGTGCCATTCATTATCATTGAGGTTATAGCCAGCAAAAAGGGTCTCGGGACCTTTGCCTGTAGAATATGCCAAACAGTCATTATGGACACTCAGAATCAGTCAAGTAAATGAACCTCACAGAGAGTGAGAGAAAGAGACAAAGAAAGGGGGAAAGCAAGAGAGAGGAAGGAGAGAGAGAAAAAAGAAATGAGAAATGAGAAAGAGAGGAAGACGGAGAAGGAGAGAAGAAAATATACAGAGAGAAGAAAAGACACTGGCTGGACCAATTTTCAAGCCCATTAGAGTCATAGCAAGCAAAGAAAATGACAAGTTAACAAACATTCAGATGTGACAATCTAAGAATATTTAACCTTATGCATTGACCTAAGACAAATTAACCTGTTGTCATCAATAGGCACAGTCAATATAGCATCAGGAAACTTCCCAAATTCACACACACTTTTTTAAAGGGATTATCTGATTTTTCAGTTATTTTCTTACTAATGAAGTGGTTAGCAGTCACATAGTCTCTGAGATATCATTAGTGCACTATTTTCAGTTGAATGAATAACTAGCTGAATAGACTCAGAGGACAAGCTCTAGGCCCTGTTTGTGTGGTAGCTGCTCTTCAGCTCTTAAATCATGTACCTTCAATATTCTCCAAGTTCTTAGATTCAGCAGCCTCCTAACTTTATGAACTGTTCTGCCTAAAAACCGATTCTACAAAAACCTCCTTATGATTAATTGATCTGTGTGGTGCAAATCTCTGTGTATGTACTGGAGACATTTCTACACATGTAGTTTGAAGTATTGACTTCGAAGAAGTGGACCAAAATACAAAAGGCACAGGCAGTTAAAAGCCAAGTGTTGAGGGGGAAGGGGAAAAAGCCGGATTAGCCAAGAGTAAAGAACAAGATTTTCTAGCTAATAGCTAAAAGAAAAAGGGCAAAAGAATGTAGCCAACTGAGAAAGTAACTTCCAGTGAATACACATAAACTATGCAAACAGAATTTAAATAGACTTACAGACAACATATACTTTCAGTAAGGTGATTAGTAGAAATTACCAAAATGACAAAGTTGGACTATGTCTTTTTTCAACTTAAAAACCAAAGAACTAAAGTTTCAGTATAACTGGAATTTTTTAATGAAAATAAGTATTTCTATTAATCCAACAATATACTTCATTTAGAAAAATGTGATGTTAAATATTCAGTTCTGGGTGATGGATTTTTTTCCTTTTTTAATACAGAAATTTGCTGGTACATGAAAATAGCAAAGGGCAGGGCAACACTGAATTTCATAACTTTTCACTGACAGGGTCAGGATTGCAGTTAATAATTCCTTTAAACAAATGCTGCCAGCAAAAGCAGTTGATGTTTTAAGGTAAAAAATTGTATGAGAATGTAAAGATATAGTCCAAGGAAAAGGAGTAAGGAATGAACAAAGAGAAATCGTAAGTCATGGGACCAAATAGAAGAAACCAGAGTAGTCCCTTCACATGGGGTCATTATTTGAGAAATCAGCCCTTGATTTCTCTCTTCTAGTGTTACTGGTGATACATGTAAGTCCTGTCTTCCTTGGTTGGTGTGTCTCTGGGGCTTAAAAATAAACCAATGATAGAAGCTAAATTTTGCAAGGTGAATTCTTTCAATACTTTAAACAATACCAAACACACTAAGATTAAAATCATCTCTTTTATTTCTTTAGAGAAGTTAAATTATACATCCAGATACCTGAATAAAAACTATTCTGGATAGAACAGTTTGGAGAAACTGATCATTAAATAACTAAAGCAAGCCTGTTAGTTCAGCAACTGCAAAAATGCTGTGAGACCAAATGTTGAAAGCAAGCTCTGAGATCAAAGGAACACTTTCTAGTTTCAGTAGTGTAGAAAGGAAAGTTTAATAACTCCACAGCAGCTTAGAATCCTAGTGGCAGCCAGGGTCATTCCTAGTTTTGATCTCTGAAAAGGGAATATATCATTTTAAAGCTATTTTTACAGGGGATATTTTTTTTCTTAGAAATATGTGCTTTTGAAGCAGCTTTCCTCCCATTCTTTTCATTTTAAATCTGTTTTGTCAAGGAAAAGAAGCATAAGGATGATATCATCATTATACCCCATTCTGGGCTCGATCTTCCAATAAAGTCATAATGCTTAATCTATGAAACAACTATTTCCATAACAACAGGCACAAAATCCAATTAAAAATAACCCTTTGGTTCATAAAAATCTCTGCAGGCCAACTTCAAGCTCCTTTCTTGCATTATTAAGAATGTGAACAGCTTGATTTTGGAAGACAAGGTTCTTAAAAATGCACTTAATAGTCTCGGTTCAAAACAATGTTACTCATATAACATGAAGTGTAATGGAAAGTGCAGTGGGATGGGAGTTAAGAACTGTGGCTGCTAGTTCTTGATTTGCTACTAAAAAGAATTTGCTACTAAAAAGAAAAGAAGTTGAGTGCTTATAATGTACCAGGCACTTTATCTGTTAGCTTATTTCGTGTTTACATTGGTGTCTACTTGTAGTCCTGGAATTACCCCTTAATAAAGTTAAAACTACTTGTGTCAAGGTCACATAACTAAAATGTAGAACTATGAGGCACAATGGCATGTGCCTACAATTCTAGCTACTTGGGAGGTTGAGGCAGGAGGATCACAAGTTCCAGGCCAAAAGCAGCTTAGGTAAATTAGGAAGACCATACCTCAAAATAAAAAAATAACAAAGGGGCTGGTGGTACAGCCCAGTGGTATAGTACTTGCCCAGCATCTGTGAAGCCCTGAGTTCAACCTCCCTCCCCATACTGGGAAAAAAACATAGGGAGAACTGAGTGTTGTCCTTGGTCTGACCTACTCAAATCCTGCTTGCTTTCTCCTGCATTATTCAGCCTGCTATCTACAAGACCCTTGGCTAGCAACTTCATTTCTCCATTTCCCCATGTCTTATAGAAAGAGGTGGGGGAGATATTTCTTGCAATGACTTTCAGCTTACTCTACAAAATGATCACACTGTTAGGAAAATCTACACCCTTTTTACATAAGTTCAGAAGAAAGAAAATCTTTAAATAATATGCTTTCTACCTAGGAATGCTGAAATGGATGCTACTAAAGTCAAGATAGAGAAAAGGCACCATTGATTTAAGACCATTCTCTACCTATAATTAGCAATTTGCTAAAACATCCAGTTTCTAGTTGTTTAAATCCCCATTCATAAAGTGAGGAGATCTCTTGCCATTCTCTGCAGTTCTTTTAGAATCTCATATTTTCACAGAAATTTAAAATATACAGGACTTTTGTTTTTTAAAGATCGTTTAATCATTGACATTTTGAGTGGGAAGCTGTTCTCTTGTCAAAAATTTAATGACAAAACTATAATTACTCACACTGTTAAGGCCCTGAATTCCTTTGAGGATATCAAAAACATATTTGTTATACTAATGTCTTTCTTCCAGAAATGATGTATGCTATGGGCTGAATGTTTGTGTGCCCCCAACTCTAATTCATGTGTTCAATTCCTAACCTTCAATGTGATAGTATTAAGACATGGGGCTTTGAAAGGTAATTAGGTTTAGATGAGGTCATGAATGTAGAGCTCTGTGATTGGATAAGTGCCCTTACCTGACCCCCCATCCCTCCAAAAAGTGAGGGATATTAGAGCTTCCGGTGTGCCATGTGAAGCTACAGAGAAAAGGCAGGCTTATAAAACCAGGAAAAGGGCTCTCACCAAGAACCAAATCTGCAGCACCTTGATCTTGGACCTTCCAGCCTCCATAACTATGAGGAAAAAAATGTCTGACATTTAAGCCACCAGTTTGTGGTATTTTGTTATAACAGCCTAAGTGACTGAGACAGGGAGCAATATTCTAAAGACTTTTATGAAAGTCCAAACCATAGTTCATTAAAGACATTATTTATTTTGTTTTGTGGGGAGTTGCGCCTTATATGTAATTTTATAGTTGATCTTACTGCAACCTATTATTTAAGACATGGAGGTATTATTTTTACATTTTTTACTTAAGGAAGCAGGCCCAAAAGGGTTAAGTGAATTATTATAAGTCTCAGAGGCAGTAATGAATGGAGTTAACATAAATTGTAAGATCCTCCATCTCCACTAAAATGTCCTTCCTACATAAAGTACTGTGCAGGTCAAAAAAAAAAGAAGTGCAATGAGGCTGAATGCCCATACCTAATAATTCACCAGACTGAGTCAGAATTTGACTCTACAAGCTAAGGTTATTTTAAAGCACTCTAGAACTGGAAGGAACATGAGAGGTCTAGAAGTTCATTGAGTCATCTACAAAAATATGAAAGCCAAAGAAATTAGATGCCATCTTCATGCTGATGGCTATTTAATTGAAGAACCCAGGTCTCCAGATTACCAGTCTAGTGAATTTAAAAAAACTTCTGCTAATTATATAGTGCTGATCTAGAGAGAATTTCTCAAAGAAAACTAAAATCTGTCTCTATGATTTGGTCATTGATGGCTAAACATTCTGCATCCAAGGTGAAAACTAAGCAAGAATAAACCGTTTAATAAAAATGTTGGTCCTTTTCAACACAATTTAATCTAAGCTATGGAATAACAGTTTCCTGGTGGGTGATATTCACTAGGTATACTCATCATTCTACAGGAAATTTATTAATAACAGATGAAAATAGAAACAGTAAGCATTTAAGTTTTCCTTGATTTAAAGTTGATTGTCCTTTCACAACCAACCCATCCATGAATTCCAGGCCTTTCTAAGATCTCCCCCTAAAAGTATTCCAGTTAACCCTGAGATATGGGCAGACAGAAGAAGAAGAAGAAGAAGAGGAAGAAGAAGAAGAGAGAGAGAGAATGTATGTGTGCAAACATGTACATGCACACTCACACACAAGAGAGAAGAAAGAGAAGGGGAAGATTAATTTCTTTCATTGCCATTTTTTGCATCATTGTGAATCTTAGGTCCTTTCCTGCAGTAATTTCAGAAGAAGAGAAATGGCCTGGTATAGTTCATAGTTTCTCACTGGTAGGGGGCATGATAGAGAGAATTAGATTTTGTGTCCATCCTGCTATCAACTAATTTTGTCACCTCGAGAAAACCATTATTCTTCCCTGTTTCTCCTTTAATCTATAGAATGAGGATAACAGAACAGAGTTTAAAAGAAAAACTTTGCTGTGGCCAACTTTAACATTCTGTCATTCTTAGAAGGACCAGACAGCCTTGAACTATTTCCCCACCTTAAAATTACCTAAAAGAGTGTAAAATTATAATGACATTCTCCAAATGTGTAAAGTTTTAGGATATAAATCAGTAAGTGAAATCATAGAAACAATATCTTTTAAGCAATGCATGCTTAATTAATCCAACTTTTCCATTTTAAAAATAGCACTGTGAGAAGTTTATTGATTTATCTCATTCATAGTTATAGATTGTGTGACAGAAGTATCTGGATCCCTGAACTATGTACCTGCTTAATATGCACCATCTAATTGTCTCACCAAAATCAGAGAATGTTCTTTGATCTCTTCTCTTTTCCCATTTCTTCCTATTTATAAATATACAACAATACTTTTCTCAATGCATTTTAAATAGACCTTCCTGCTTTGAGTTAGCAGAATCAGTGCATCCTACAGACAACCTCAATGTTGTGCACAGTTTTAGAGAGGGTACTGAAACAGGTGTGTTTTTATGTGCACCTTAACATATAGCTCAAAAGCAGATTCTCAAATCTCTCATGGAACAGTACCATAATAAAAAGCCCTGAACTTGGATGAGAGTCATATCAATCTAGATTCAAAAGCAGGTTTTGCATTTTCTAGTTGCTTAGGCTTAACACAGTGAGCTACTTAAAGTTTCCCTTCCATCACCTGTTAATACAGGTAATACATACCCTACTTTACAAGTTTATTGCCAGGACTAAGGGAAATCATAAACTGGATGTGTCATGCCTGGCACTTGGTATGATTTTAATGACATTAGTTTACTTAAACTGTTTTTATGAAAAAATAAGGTAAAGAATAGTATACAGGATCTGGAAACCACCAAAAGATCTACTATTCACAAAAGCTTGATAGTTGAATATACTATGTACAATCTATAAAATACATATAAAATTATAGGCAATTTTTAATTGAGCAGGCATATTATGTAATGTAATATTTTGAAATTAAGCCACATTCAGTCCAATTCTTTGGAACAGTTGCCATATTAGCCAGTGATTCCATAGTATTTGCTTTCATTTTTGTTGCAAAAACACCATAAATGCAAAAATAAATTTAAAATACACTTTCAAATGAGCTAGAAATTGGTCAGTATATACTTGTTTTAATCTTGGAGTAAGACAAGATACACATTGATACTAATTTTGGATCCTTTGTAATAGAAAATTGTGAGTAGGTTTTGAGTGTATATGTGGTAGGGAGTAATAAAAAGCAATTGAGAAAAATAAAACAAAGATAGGGAACCTTTGAAGCAATGCAAGCAGGCTCTAGGGGATGAAATTCACTGCTGCTTCTAGAACTGAAAGACACACATAGCTAGACAGACACTTGGGAAAACCAAATCCATACCATTTATATTTGGAGTTTTAAGACATTTAGATATGTGTGCCACAAGACACACTCATTATATCTCTACATACTGTTTAGTTAGCTATCTCCGTCTAGTGTTATATTTTGGAGATGTCAACTACATGAATGGACCATCTGTTATATTGTGAGTTCAATGATTAATCTGCTTTCATAATTAGACTATTGAGCATGAGAAGATATGGCAGTATAACATCTTAGAATTACAAAACTTTAAAGCTGAATGGTCCATATTGTGTCTTTTGTTTATCTCATATGTTGTTGTTGTTGTTAGGTCCCATCAAGTCGGTATCCGACTCATAGTGACCCTCATAGGATTTTCAATGGCTGACTGTTTCGGGATTGCCTTGGGAGTGGATTGCCAGGTCCTTCTCCCATTTTTGCGGTGCTGGAAATTGAACTCGGGACCTCAGAGACTGCAGCGCAGCGCTCTACCAACTGAGCTAAATCCCAGCTTATCTCATATACTCTCATTTATTATGGGCTATATGGAACCCATATCCTATCAACTTGATTGAAAAGTTGTTTTATGCCAAATAGTGATGTGTGTATTGAGAATGCTCTGACTTGGAGTCAAAGGACCTTATAGCCTAATAGATCAATGTTCAAAATATTTTTTTTCTGTAAATGACCATACAGTATACATATTTGGCTTTGTAAATCATGTGGTCATCACTGTACTTACTCAATTTTGCTTTGGTAGTGTGAAAACAATCATAGAATATATATCAACAAATGGGTATGGCTATGTTTCAATAAAACTTTATTAAAACTAGTGTTTAGCTTATGGGCAGTAATTTTCAGGCTGCTAGAAGACAGAAAACTTAAAATCTCCTTTCCTGTAAAGTTTTAAATTCAATATTAAAGAAACAATAATAGGAAATACTTAGGTTCAAGAGTCAGGGAACCTGAGTTTTTAGATTCATTGATGCCATTAACTCGAATAACGCCTTAATTATGCTAACTAGTCTAACTTTTACTGCCATTTGCTTTAGCTTTCTTATCAGTGTGTGTGTGTGTGTGTGTGTGTGTGCGCATGCATGTGTGTACACAAAAATAGATTTCTATGTATATCAGTTTTTTCCTGGTATTAAGTTTTATTTGGCAGTTAGCCTCTGGTGGGAAGCAGGATCCTGTAGGGAATTAGAAATAAGCCTTGCCATTGTGACAAGATAGAAAGAGAGAAAAACCCTGGAAGCAGAAGTAAAAACTACTACTGCTTGATGCCTGAGTCATGGTTTTTGGTGGCAGTGGCAGTACTTTCTACCCATAAATGACAGGAGGATGTGTTTCTCAGGTTGTAATTTTGACACCCTCAGCTGCCATTTGACTTTGCTATTAGTTTCTGGTTTTAAAATAATTACTTAAAAACAATCTGACCTCTACTTAAAAATATATATATTAAAGGAGAGTAACTGTTCACCAAATATTTTTATTTTATCTTCTTCAATTTTTATATATTAGGCTAGAAGAGTAAAATCTTGTTATTTCTCCTATGAGTCAGCTGGGAAATTTAATAGCAAATTAAAACTAGACATGTAAATCATACTTCCAGGCTCTTCTTTTGCTACTCCCTAACCTTACCAGGGGCACAACATGCTACAAAATTTACAGACCCAGTGCAAATTAAAAACATGGAGTCCTGTTCAAAATTAAGAACCTTAAGATAGCAACAGCAGAACATTAACCCCAGCTCAGTCAGCTTCCTCCTAAGCACAAGGTCTTCCGTGATTGCACAAGATACATACTGTTAAAACCAGTTATAATTAGGAGTATAAATCTTGTGCTTATTTATTTCAAAACATCCTTTATTAAGTTCTATATTTGGGAATGTGCAGTTAAGGCTGGAGGCAAATCCTGCATTCATCCATGTAAGAGGCATAGTCGAGTCACCTCTCCCAAACTGTCTGCACCTAATGACATGTCCTCTGGGTTATCCTAGAAGTTGTCCCTGGCCTGTCTTGCTGGCAAGGGCTGGTGTCAGTCATGAAAAGGTCTTGTTTGATAGACCAGTCGCTCTAGGAACAGATGCTGAATGACCTGCCAAGCCTCCCTCTTCCTGTCTTTCTCTGGAAGCTCTCCTCAAATTAGTGAAGAATGTATCCTTGAGAATGATTCAGAGTCTTCATAGGGGTTATCTGCCTTTTCTATACAAGCAAAGAGATACTTCTAAAGGGCTAAGGGCAGACACATTTCTTTACACTAAAAATATCAGAAATATTCCTTCCCAATTAAAAAGTATACTGAGCAAATTATATAAAGCCAGATATGAAGCTTATACATATCTTTTTTTTTGAAAGAACACTAATAACAGAAGAAAGGTATTTAATAAATGTTTAAAAACCCACTGGAGATATTGATCATATACTAATTTCATTATTTTCATTTTTATTGGATTATTTAACCCTTTTTTATTTTTCTTTCCAAAATCTTGGTCTGGTGCAGGTGTTGTGGAGATGTGTGTCCTTGTTCTGCAAGTGACTAGCTGTGTGACCTTGAGTAAACTACTTAACATTCCCTGTTAAGTCAGTATTCTTATCTGTAAAATAAGTAATAAAAGAAGTAAATCACAAGATAAATGGATTTAAGGAATTTTGATTACTTAAAACCACAGCTGGTATATGGTAGGCTCTCAACCATAGTAATAACTATTATCACTACCATTTTGTCATTACTGTCTTTTCCTCAATAAGTTAAAAATTTCAGAAAAAAATCTTATATCCTATAGTGTAGTGCCTTGAACATAATAACCATTTACTAAGTATTTGTTGAATGGGTTTATTTGATTAGATTTTTCAAGAGCATTTACGGCAGATGAAAATATGTTGATATTAAATTAAGCCAAGCAACTCCATTAACTTGTAATACTTCCATTTGCAAAGAAGGGTCAATAGATAGAGCCCTCTTTCCCCCTGTTTATATGTTTAGAAACCTGGAATGTGCCAAGTCCTATACTTGGAGAACCTGAATAGCCCACTTACATGATAATTATTTGGAGAGTTTTTTGTTCAGTTGCTTTGAAAATAATGCATATGACCTAGGAGAGAAAAATGACCTAAGGCCAGGAGTCAGCAACAACTAGGTGCAAAAAGTTAGTTGGGCTAAGAATTGAGGATACTCAAGATTTAATGGATATTTAATTATTAAAAACAAACAAACAACAATAAAAACATAAAACAAAATAAAAACACATGTATTTTGTCTGCAAGAAGATCTCACCTTGAAGAATTGTTAAAAATGCCCTCCAGGGACTTCTCTGCCTTTTTCCTATATCATAACGGTGTCCTAGCATCTCAAAATAAATTCAGCATTTGTAGATGGCTTACCTCCTGCACCATATCTGGCTAAATACCATAGCTCTAGGCAAATGAATAATCAAAGTTTAAACCATCAACTTAAAACCTTTTGGCCTCTGTAGCTGAATAAACAAAGATTAAATTTTCTACTAAGTACTTTTGATATTGATTGTACCCATTCATGACAGACCAGGATAAATATCTCTGAATATCTTTCAATGTGAAAAACACATATTTCAATAAATATAATTCACCTTTCAAGTATACAAATATAAGACAGTAAAAATGAGCACAAGTCAAATATACATATTGCTAAAAGAATGTTTTAAAAATAGCTATCTTTAAATCTAATCTAGCTTAACTCATCAGTTTAGAAAGAAGCATCATAAAATAAGCCTAATATGATGAAAGTAAAATTTTGGACTGTGATTTTATTTTAAGAAAAAGAGGTCATTTCCAAGAAATGCTTAGCACATAATAAGACAGCTAGCATGTATAAAAATAAGTATTAAAGAGTTAATCTGCTTGGAATTAAGCATTACAAATTAAAAATGTATTCAGTATTGGTTTGTGTGGAAAAAGGGTTATATTGATATACATTAATATTTATTTAAACATGTCTTATCCAATACCTATACCATATCAAGCTATGTAAATGAAAAAATTAAAAGCATATAGGTATTAAGCATATGCTTACAAACATGTAAACTGACATTACATAAACAAACATGATTATAGTCACAAATGAAAAGATTATTTATTGAATGTATCATTTCTTGTCTGAATACACTATTATAATATAGTCATTTATTTTTATGAGGTCAAGAGGACTATATATTATTACATATCTCAAGCACAATGGTCTCACTTTAATTTTTCCTGTCTTATTAAGTTGAATATGACAAGACTGAATTTATAAAATATGACTTACTCTCTCAATATTTTGGGGGTATTGTAATACAAAATTTTTCCAAAAGTATACTGCGTTTTAGAAAAATAATCTAAGTTCTTTCCTTTCTTAAGTTTTTAATTTTTCCTTGCTCTCTTTTCATGGGGAAGACATTCTGATGCTTGAAATTCTGTTTCTCAGTATTTACTATAAACTTCATATACCTACTTACCTAATGAAAATCCTGGTTTAAATAATGTGACCAGAAATACCTTTAGAATTATTTCTTTTTTGTTTTTTTTTTCTTCAATGATTGCCCAAATGAGGGCTATGGTAAATAGCCCTTAACAATGCACTCTGTCATCATCTAAAAATTAGAATGACTTTATAAAAAATTTCCAAGCAATGATACTTTTTTTTTTTAAATTTTTTTTTGGACACAGGGTCTCTCTGTGTAGCCCAGGCTGGCCTGGAACTTGCTATATAGACCAGGCTGGCCTCACACTCTTGTTGATTCTCTGTCCTCAGCCTCCTGAGTACTGGAATTACAGATGTGTGCCACAACACCCAGTTTGATATAATGATTTTCTAAATCCTTCTTTATTTAAATTTTAATGCTGCAATAGCAGATAGTGAGAATTCTCTTTTAAGAAAATCATTTATTTAGTAGGCTAATTTTTAGTCACTGGCATAATTGCTAAGATTACATTTGACCATTTATTTTAGAAATTAGAAAAATATTCGAATGACTTCTTTGGCTGAAGTTGCCTTTGAGTCAAAATATTCCAAAAAGAATAACTCAACTTACTCTTCAGAAAGTGCTCTAAAGAGCTGGTGACCCGTTTAGAGTAATGACTAGCAATGATTAAATTTTATTGCCAAATTAACATTTTTTGTCTGAAGAGACTGAGGTGTGTGGAGGCTCACTGGAGCTAGCCAACTAAGTGCTGGTTTTTGGTTTATCATCCAATGGCAAAATTATGTTAGGCTTTCCTTTAGTGGATTACAGTTAATGAAGATGCATATACCTACACATCCTGGAACATCTTTTCAAATATGACTCTTTCAGTCTGGTTTACTTCTCAAGATCTTGCTCACAGATGCTGACAATCAGTGTTCATTTAAGGACACTGAAATCACTGATGAAGCATGATAGAATTTACTTAAGTACATATGTATTTCCTACCTATTATGTCTTTCATCAATTGGCTTAGTGACCTGGAATTGCTTTATATCATGTTGGCATAAAAGTGAGATAAGCAATGAATCTCACATTAAAATATTGTAGGCTTTGTTCAAATATAGGATATAATGCTTAAAATATGTTGCTAATATTTGCATGGGCTGGGATTTAGCTCAGTTGGTAGGGCGCTGCACTGCAGTCTCTGAGGTCCCAAGTTCAATTCCCAGCACTGCAAAAATGGGAGAAGGACCTGGCAATCCACTCCCAAGGCAATCCCGAAATAGCCATTGAAAACCCCATGAAGGGTCGCTATGAGTCGGATACCGACTGGACGGCACCTAACAATAACAATAACCACAATATTTGCATACCATGGCCCTATATGCATAAAGAAATTCATATTATACAATGTATTATATATTAATTATATAATGTTCAAAATATGTTACAATAACATTAAGTATGTTGATAAAGTTTTTCTATGGAGACTGAAATCATAGACTATTTTGAATATTTTATGTCCCCTAGCCTTCAAATATGAAAATTATTTCTAATTAAGGAATAAATGTTTTTCAAAAGACAGTCATTCTGACTATTTTGAAGGTCAAAATTAGTAAGAAATTTCATTTGTAAATAAATTTAAAAGGTACATGGATATATGATGTGTTACAGGTTTATTTTATGCTAAATAAAGGTAAGATTAGTTTCAATTATATCTTAAAATACTATTTATTTTGTCCACTCTTGATTGCCTTTTTAATATTGTAAAAGTAAAGAAAAATCATTGCAGAAAATTTAAAAAGTATGGATCATGAACCAAAACCAAGAAATTAAAAATTATCACCATCTCACCAGCAGATATCCCAAAGATTCTGAGAGAGACAGTTCCAGAAACATTATGAAAAAGCAATTTTGAAATAGTAGTTCCTTGTCAATTTCCTAATTGATAAGTCAAAAATTGAATATACTATATATATATACTTCTTATTTCTTTTTTCAGTGCTAAGGATAGAACATAGGGCCTTACATATGCTAGGCAAGTGCTCTATCACTGCACTATACCCTCAGCCTGATAGTTATTATTTCTTTTTAACTCTTACTTTTTTATTTTTTTTACTGTTCTACGTGGTTGATTGTATAGTTTAAAGAGTTTCTCAATTACAAAAATATTATTTTTGGGTGGAAAATTTCTCAGTTGGTTTAATGGACTGAATTTTCAGAAAAAATAGTTTATATATGTTGTTGTTGCTGCTGCTGTTGTTAGCTACCGTCTAGTCAGTGTCAGACTTATAGCGACCCTATGCACAAAAGATGAGACACTATTGTCAGTCCTTCTCTGATATTCATAGTGTTTTCACTGGCTGATCGTTTTTTGGGGAGTGGGTTGCTGGGTTCTTGCCCCAAGCCTAAAGTAGCTGGTGTTCCCAGGCAGTCTCCCACCTAAATACTAATCAGGCCCAGCCCTGCTTAGCTTCTGAGATCTGACATGATCGGGTGCCACAGTGGTATTGATGCAGGCCACAATATCTATAGAAACAGGAAATAGACTTTCAAGTATCATTGATTTCAATAGTATAATGCATAAAATATTTCAAGTCTGTATTTAAGCCTATAATCACTTGGGAATTGTCATGGGAGGGTGAAGGATTCTGACAGTTGTATGAGTGATGTAGTCAAAGAATAAATTTGTTGTTGTTGTTAGGTGCCCTCAAGTCAGTATCCGACTAATAGTAACCCTGAGTACAACAGGCAAAACGCTATTGTCAGTGCTTCTCTGCTGTTCATAGGGCAGACTGACTCTTGGGAGTGGTTTGCAGAGCCCATCTCCCAAGCCTACAGCACCTGGTGTTCCCAGGAGGTCTCCCCCCCAAGTACTAAACAGGCCCGACCCTGCTTAGCTTCTGAGATCTGAAGGGATTGGATGCCACAGGGCCATGGCTGCAGGCTAAAGAACAAATAAGAAATCAGTAATCCAGTACTGACAGCAACAATAATAATAGTAATAGTAATTTAAATACTTTTAGCATTTGTTGCTTTACCTTGGGAAAGTTACTTTCACAATACATTTCTTAGCGATCTTGCTTTTTGCTCCCATTAGGCACAATGAGCACTTCACTCTCCAAACTCTTTAATGGTCTCATGCACCACCCCCACCAGAAATTAAAGAGCCTTGACTACCTGACTTTGGTGCCAGCAATAGGTTGAAGAGATTATCATCTTAATTGATATTTTATGGTCTTAGTAAAAACATTTTTAGTCACATAACTTAAGAGAAAATTAGCTTTTGTACAAGGCGGGTTGCTCCACCACCCTCTTTAAGGAGAATATACCATGTGACCCATGCTCCAGTGATAGTTGATTGGATTATCAATGAGCATCTTCCACCATAGCTAAAATCTGGTTGGTGGTTCAGGAGATGACCTGATTGAAAGCACTGCCCAAGAAAATAACGATAAATAATGAATCTACTAGATTGTTTTATGAAAGTTTGAACATATACTATGTAGTGAGTTAACAGTCAAAGAGCGACAATAACAGCAACAACAACAACAACAACAACAACAACAAAGAACAGGAATAGAGCTGGCAGTGAATAGAAACCACAGGGTAGAACACACCATGAGTAAGCAGAAGACATGGAAAAGTAGAAGCTATAACCAAAGCAGAAGCAAGTCAGTAGAAAGGAGAGTAGTAGTGCAGACACCAGTGAAAAAAGCAAAGGATAATTAAGTAACTATACTGGCAAAATATGGAAGAGAGAGTCTTGAGTGACAGCAGATGAAGGAATGGGTGGCACAATATCCTGGCCAACACAGCAACACTGTGCTGAACAATCTTCCATTTCATGAACCCCATACTGATATCCTATGACCTGTGTGTGTTGGAATTGAAAGTATTTCCTGTTTGTATCAGTTCTTAGTGTGTCCCTCTAATAAAACTTCATCAATTAATATAACCTGACTATGTGTTTATTCCTTAGATCCTGAAAGAATTTATCCCAGTATGAATCAGGACAAAATATTGTGGAAACAATATTATTTTTCTCAAGTATTTCCTGGTAATAGTGTCTAGAACTTACTTTTAGTGACTAAATAGAAATGGTTAGCGATGCCCAATTCTTATCAAATGCTCAAAAGTGTATTCTCTTCTTTACTAGTAATTTTTAATGTACAACTTAATGGGTCGCATGATGACATTTCCATATATGCATTTCATTGTACATTGTTCACGTCACTTCCCCCTTGCCCTCTCATGACCCTTCCCCCATTTCCCCACCTCCCCAATGGTCTCCTTTCTACTTGCATGTCTATTAAAACTGTATTCTCTTAAAAGGTTAGTAATACCCTTTAATTACCTAGTAAAAGTTATCAGCTGGCTTAATATGCTTAATAGCCTATTCTTTGTATGTAGTGCTATAATTCAGTCTAAAACACGTTTAAATAAACACGATTTCTGAATTAGTGGGAACAGAAATAATGAATTTTTGTTGTAATAAAAAATTCTAAAATTTAGGAAAACTAATTCAGAAAATGTGTACCCTGGTATTTCTCTGAAACATATGCAATTACATTTACATAAGTTAATTTATGTGCATAATCATATAACAAAACCTGTTTATGAAAAAAAATTTTAAATCATCAATCAAAATTCTTGAAGATCTTCAAAATTGTTCATGTTTTGCTTCTTAAACCATGGTACCTTAATGATGAATATGTATACTCCTACAAATAGGGGTCTAACTATAATACTTACAATTTCCTTGTCTTACCAGTAGTGAAGTATGGATGATATGATCACCTTTAAATTATTTATCTATGTCAGTAGATAGCAGACTGACACTGTTTAGTGATTATACTAGAAAATGAAGTCCACAATCATGAAACTATTTTTCATGTTCTCTAACAGGTAAGTCATTGATAAGGTATAAATTATTAATCACATTCTTTTAAATAAAAATTTGAATGCTAAAATTGTAAAAATAAACAAAAAATAGTGATTTGGAAGACACTTTAGACCAGTGCTGGACATTTTATTTTTTATTTTTTTATTTTTGCAGTACTGGGGGTTTGAACCCAGGGCCTCATACATGCTAGCATATGCTCTACCACTGAGCTCCACCCCCAGGCTCTTTTTTATTTTTTATTTTGAGACAAGGTCTCATTAAGTTGTGCAGGCTGACTCTGGCCTCAAACTCTATATCCTCCTGCCTCAGCCTCTTTAGTTGCTAGGACTATAGGTGTGCGCCACAGCGCCCAGCTTTAGATATTGTTTTAAATACAAGTTCTTGAATACTTGTTAGTTTTTTTGGTCCTGTAAAAATTAACTCCCTATGGACTCAAACCATTATGAGCACAAAAGGGAAAGAACCAAATATTCTAAATTCAGGCAAATATTACTATTTCCTTTAAGGCTCATGAAACTCTAATTATATATCTCTCAATGAGATAGGTGAAATTATTTGTTTGTTTTAAGAAGACGTCTTGTTAACATCAGGTAGAGTAGTATCTGATTCAAATTTTTACTGATGATTTTCTGGATCCATGATAATATGTTAAAATGCCACCTACCCACAGAAAGAGTGGAATGGGGAGAAAAGAAGAGAGAGAGAGAGAGAGAGAGAGAGAGAGAGCGAGCGCACGAGAGCGAGCATGCAGAGACTCAAAGTACTTAAGAATATGCATTACGTTGAGCATGGCCTTTTGCAGTAGCAACAAGGAAATGGTTTCATGAATAAATGAATAACCAAGTCTGGCTTCAAGATGAATTCTTAACCTGTACAAAAGACTAATCTTTTAAAACATTGTAACTTTTCACATCTGCATATAGCAATAAGTAGACTCATTGTTTACCTTAGACCAAAAGTCATTTGCTTTTCAACACCCACACTACTGTCTGCCCTGTCTATGTAGTCATCTAAATAGGCAAGAAAAACTGTATTCTTCCTTACAATTCTCATCAATTTAAGCATGTGGGTAATTCAAATGGGCTTCTTTCAAATTTCATTCTTGTTTTGATATTTTTCCAAAGATTCCTTGTCATATTCAATTCCCTTTGCTTGCTTTAGCTACTTGCTTTCTGTCTGGAACCTATAGTTTCTCTGTACATTTTATATTCAATTATTCTTAAAAGTTTTGCTAAAAATAATAATTTATAAAACTGTTATTTTCTTTTTCTTCACATATACATTCAACTAACAGCAACATAAGTCTAGTTTTCTGTATTTATCCTTTCATCTTTCTTTATTTCTTGACCATCTTCTGTACCATGCAGGTGGACAGCCCCAGCTACTGAGAGGCAATGACTGATAAAACTCTACAAATCAAGTGATGGCTGTACAAGGGCAGAGGCAGAAGACTCTCTTCTACTCTTCTCTGCTTTTCAGGCACCCCATAGCTTGCTGTGAACTGAGTATTTTCTTCATTTTAACAAGTACCAGTTTCCAGAAATTCCTCCTATCTTTTTAAGTAGCTTGCCAAATGGCAGCCTGATCAAAGCAATCTAATATGGCCTAAGTGCCACTAGTTGACATTTTGCATTCTTTTATTGCCTTCCATTTTTACCTACACAGAAACATTGGTGATAACTAGTGTCCAGTTGATCTTTTCATTCTGGTAATAAAACAATAATGCAAAGATCTTATTATCCACCCCAGCCATCGATCAAAGTACATTTTTCAATAACATACTCCTCAGAGTGTTTCTTATCTATCTCCAATTCAAAAGTGAGGTTAAGTTCTTGCCCTTAGATTCCCTCTGTCTCTAATATTGGGCACTGAACTACAAAAAGAATTTGAACTTCAACTCTTGAACATTTTGACCATATTAATACCTGCAATTTTGTTGCATCTGCATCTTCGATAAATCACTTTCTATAAAATATCAAAAGGAGTTGGAAGTTCTGCCTATTAAAGTAATTGTTTTAGCCCCACAGTTTTTATTCTCATAAGGAGAAAGCAATTTTGGAAATAAAGAAGGAAGCCCAATAAACCTGGTCAGAGGAAGGAAGAGAATAGAGAAACATACAAGGCATAAGGAACACTGAATGATTCAAACAAGCAAAACAAGCCCCAGAAGTTATAAATTTATTAAAATCCATTGTTATATGGATGTAGAAGTGGTCCCAGGTCTTTCTACCGGCAAGAAGGACATTCTGTAATTACACTACTAGTGTGGACAAACAAAAGGTATATAAAATAATAACAAAAGCAAAAAAGCATAAAAACCTCCCTAAAACAACTACATTAAGTAGACACTTGTATAAGCATTAAGGCTCACCTATAGTTGATAGGAGCAAGTTTAGTTTTCCTATTTTCAATGTGTTTAAACCTTCAAAGTTATTAGGACTAACAATCTTTAAGGTTACTTGAAGAAAGAAAAAAATTGGGACTATTTAGTCAACTAATATGCCACTACAAAGGTCAAGGTTTCACAACACAAATTGTAGGCTTGAATATTTTGTTTGGAATTTCTGAGTATCAGATTATTATTGTTATTATTATTATTATTAATTTGTAGTTCTGAGGGGCTGAATCCGGGGCCTGATACACTCTACCACTGAACTGTATGAACTGTACCCCCAGCCCACTTTTTAAATTTTTTTAATCTTGAGACAGGGTTTCACTAAGTTGAACAGGCTGCCTCTGGTCTCGAACTTATGATCCTCCAGCATCTGCCTCCCAAGTTGCTTGGATCACAGGTATGTGCCACCATGACTGGTCTACATTTAAAATTAAGACCAAAGAAGTTTAATAGGACATCAAGCTGTTTTTTGGCAAAAAAAAAAAAGCAACGAGACCAGTGTCCTGTATAGTACTACTACTAATGCAGTTGGGAAAATTTCATAAGGAACAGAAATTTTTACTTCATTCTTTATAATTTAAAAAATTTATTGTCATTTAATTCTCTGCACCAGGCAAGAGACTGCCAAACACTACCTTTTCATGCAAATAATTTATATGTTAGTAACAAAAGCATTTTATTTAGTCTGAGTTGGCTTCTCTTGACAACAATTTTTTAACGTTTAATTTGTGTTTGTATAGATTTTTATGTTATTTTTGTCAGTCTAAAGTTTTTAAAAATTAATTCAAATAATTCTTCCTCTTTATGTTAAAAGAATGCAGCTTTGTACTTCTTTCCCATCTACCTTTAGTAGAACAACACCCCTAACTCTCCCGGACATAAATTATTGCTATTAAAAGTTGGTGGTTCTTTTAGCAACTTAAGGATGAATTTATTGAATCATGACAGCCTGTTATGTTTAATGTAAGAGAAGACATAGGAGGCAGGAGTATTCTGACTCTCCATTTATTCCCACCCTGAACAGATGACAGTAGAGAGCCATAGATAATACATCTCTATGCTCACCTTCCAGTCTATGAATTTTCAAAAGTGGACTTAAATCTAATTCCAAGTTTCAGATAACAAACATATTTTAGCACTGGTATAAGCTAAGGTATATCAGTGAATGGAGATTGGTCTGGGATTGTATGCAGATAAATTCCCTTTGTAATATAAAGATCAAAACATTCATTTTGACACTGAAATGGCCACTATTCACAGAGATAGCTCTTTTTAAAAAAGTACCCTATTCATACATGAAAGTAAGCTTTTCATTTAAAGAAGCTTGACAGCTTTTCCTCTAAGGGGGAGAAATGGTGGAAACAAGGAATGTGACAGAGACAGTCCTTGGAATTCAAATCTGCCCTTTCTCAGAGTAACCTTATCAAAGCACTATGCCCTGGCCTGTCCATGGAAGGTTTCATAGCTGCATCTCAACTACTGGGTTGGGAATGAATGAGAAAGAAACATCTCTGACACTCTTTCAGCCCCCCTGCAGGGTTGAACGCACACAACCAGGTCCTGTTCTATCCTCACCATCCTTCAATATCAAAGATTGGAAAAACTTATACTATATTTTATTTTCCATAGGTACCAATGCTGTAAACTTGGGTGAGGGAAGATGGGGAAGGCAAAGTGACTATAGAACCTTCAGTGCAACTCTAAACAAATGTAAAGAAATTTGTTTCCACTCAAACTTAATAATTTAGCGTTTAAGATTCTCAATATAAGGTAATGTTTTATATTATAGTTAAAAGATGTCAATTGAAGTATTTCATATTAATCTCACAACACATTTGATACAACTATAGTGCATTTTTACAGACAGGGGTGTTATACAGCTACGATTTAGTAAGTGTATATTCATCGTTGCAGTTTCAGACAAGCCTGTGGCTCACCAAGGATACATATAATAAATCACTCTTTCATTAAATGATGACTGAGACTGAGCTACAGATATTTCTAATTTATTTTTTATTGGGTACCAATGCACTCCAGGTATAAATTTCTGCTCATTTAATCACTGTGAGTTCACTTCACATTATTTGACATGTAAATTCCTAACTTTTCTCAAAGTTGAATCTTCTTTATAAAATTTGCTTTTCCTATTATATGTTCCCACTAATCCCTAAATAAAAGAAAGGCAAAAGGAAATGGAAACATTACCTGGTCACAGAAAGTTCTTTCCAGTGACTACTGTCAAGCTAAGGCATTTGCAGTCCTTTGCCTTGCAAGGTGTACACAGAAAGCTCACAATCATTCATCTATTTCAAGTATTTAAATATAACACTCCTTAAAAATGGAAAAATTTCACTAAGCAGCAAATACTTTTGTTTCCAAAACTATTACTCTTCGGAATATCAAGAGAGGGGGAGAAAAAAATTTAAAACGACTGCCTTTAATAATGGAGTCTCATGTTAGCCAAATGAGGACTTAAGTCTAGCAAGGGTAATTTTCCCAAAAAATATATATTTCAAAAAGTCATTCCTTATGCTCGAGAACACCAAATCACATTTGATTTGACTAATTTCATCCACTGTTAGTGTTTACATAGTTACAGTTTGTAAATTTAAAAATCTATACATTATTATATGTTTAATATAAATGACATAAAAAGATTACATAAGATGTCTCCCTACATAGATTTTCCAAGATTAGAGAGGGATCAAGAAATGTATAGTTGCATTGAGGCACAGATCTGGCTTCAGGAGAGAGTATTTTGTGAGTTGCCACTTTGCCACTATCTATGCCCCAGAGCTAAAAGCAAACTAGGCCATGATATCAGGCCTGCAAAATATGTACTCCTTTTCCAAAAAAGTGGAAAACACAGGATTAGAGAGGAGATGATACATACTAGACATTTTATGTTTGTATGGTAGTTTTGAGAATTTATTTTCAGAACTATTATGTTTGACATTTCTTTTAATAGTTGGTATGGTGGTTAGAGTTTATAATTAAATTTTTAATGTCATGATTTGGTTACCTTTTTATTGTTATGATTGGACAGATGAACTTTTATGGTACTTTAAAAAATATTAAAATATATGAATGCCAATGAGGACTTTGAAATAGTATGTATTTTACTAGAATTGTTTTGCATTTGCAAATTTTGGCCATTTTGTTCCTCAGAACAAAAGGATGACTTACTGCCATTTGGAAACGCAGTCAAACATTTGGGAAATAAGCTCTATCAACTCTCATTCAGTTTTCTTGCAAGGAAAGAGTGAATTGTTTTACTATAGAATTGAAAAACAGAACCTTATTAGGATCATTTTATTAAATAGCTAATAACTTTGTGATAATTGGAGGATCATTCTTTATGTGGTCAGCAAAACCTGGAAAAGAAAAATCTCAACATTCATATAAATAAGTAAAATGAATGCACTCTTTTGAATAATGCTACAGTTCAAAATAAAATCACAGTCCTTGTATCCTTTCAGCTCTCTAGTTCAAATTTAAACAAAACTCAGTCCATGCATCTTTTCTGATTCATCATTTGGCATGCATATTATAGATTTGAAGGGATATGGTTATTTTTGTAGATATATGATTAGGATGTAAAAATTCATCATGTATTATTTTTAAAGATCAAGAATAAGTTTTTAGACTAATAATTTTCTAGGAACAAATAACTTGGTAACCACACATTTTGCTATGTAAAGCTTTGGATGAGCTTAGAATGATTTATTAGTAACTCTCAAAGTGGGAGGAGTTAAATATTTGTTTTCTATGTCTAAGTTAAGAAATTAAAAACAGAAAAAAAAATGTGACTGACAGTACTTTCTCCTAATTTACTAATGAAGGGAAATTCTGGAGTCCAGGATCAGACAAAATACAAATGTATTTTCTGAAGGTCTATAAAGGAATTTGTACCTTCTCTTAGAAAATTCTTTCCATGTCTTTTCCCACATAGAAATATGTGCAGTGGGAAATTCTTCAGCTGTACAGATATCAAAATGAATTTTTACAACCCAGATGATGGACTGCTATACTTCAAAAGTGAGATCATGAGTTTTATAAACACATTTCTCTTGCTCTCTCTTTTTTCTTTGACTAGCTTACATCGTAATGGAAGAATAACATTTTAAAAATTTTGAATAGGCACTTACTGGAATTACAGTTAATCCTGATACAATCTAGATGGGGAAGAATAGATGAAAAATGAAAATTTATCCTTCAAGGTAATAGCTGCAGACATCCAATAAAATCACAGTCCACCCTTCCGGGGACAGACACATGCAAATATGGCCACTCCATGTCATTATTCTTTATATCCTTCTAGAACCCAGATTTATTGTTATAAAATTGCACCATTGGAAACAACAATAGAATGTTTAAAATAATGGCCAATTCAAACAAAGCTACATGGTGACATATCTAAGTGAAATAAAGAGTAGTTAACTGTCAAAGATGCTTAACTTAGACTGGCCGCAACTTTCTCCCCATCTGTGAAAGAACATATCATCGTTTTCAACAAAATTAAAAAGTGCTCCGTCACAATGGGGTACAGCGCAAGCTCAGCTAGGCTCAGACATCTTGGACCTCAATAATCTAGTATCCCACAAAGGCCAACAGAATCCTTCAGAATTGCAGTGGTCTAATAAAGAGCAAGTTAAAATTATTCTTATCTCACCCTGATGCTTTTTGCATGTTTACTTTTTCATTTTTTTAAAATTTTATTTGCCTGGGCACAAAAAGGTCCCAGCCAGATGTTGACTGGATTCCATATCTCATGTTAGTTGCAGGAGGAAAGAAACAACTATATGTATCCTTTAGGAACTACCATAGCTAGGGTGTAGTCATTCTTCAGAGCACACAAACCTATGCCTCTGGTAAGAGCTAACAACATTACCTCTATCCAGTAAGTGTCATGGTGAACACTGCTATTGACTTTTTCTTTTGGATACTTGTTTCACAAGAAGGCAGAGGACAGAATGTCTGGTGTGGATAACAGACTGATTACAGTGGTTATCTTTAAAGAAATATGTGGGACGTTTTATGTTTATTTTATCTATGTATATATATATATATATATATATATATATATGCTTGTTGGCTTTTGTTTTAGTATTTAATGCCTTTGGGGAACATGAAAAATACAAACCTAGATTCTGTTTCCATATAGCTGAGTTTGTCATGTGTCGTCAACCGCATCAGAAAAGTGGTTGCAAACAGCCAAGGACCACACCTACACAACTCTTCCTACAGAATGCTTTGCTGTTGAAAAATTCCCAAGAGTGTTTGCACTTTGGCTGGCAGCCTCTTCCTACAATTAGGTTATTTACTTTGATTGCCTTGTAGTAACCTGCGATTGTCACTAGAGGGAAATCTAACAGAATCAGTAAGTGATAGTGTTGTGGGTTTACTATTCAAAAAAAAAAAATATATATATATATATATATATATATATATATATATATATACACACACACATACTATTCAACTTAGTTTCACTAGTGTTAGTTAAATGTTATTATATGCAATAAGCTATCAGTGGCTCAATTTTATATTATTTCTGAGTTACTATTCTGCCCAGCACAATTTGAAAATACAGGTGAGCTTGTTTTAAATGCCTTAGGTCATTGCATTTTACTATTTTTTAAAAAATAAATCTACATAGTTTCACATGTTATTTTTCTTCCCCTGTTTATTCATTTCTACTTGTGTTTAACACTTTGATGAAATACAGTAAAACCTCATTCATTTTTACTCCTCTTATTTGGAGTTAATAATATTGAAACTTATTGGGCAGAATATTAAATATTCACTTGGTATGAACAAGATCCCCTGAGGAAAATACTAAAAACCACCACAAACAAATGATTTTGAAAGGACCAGTTTAGATAGTATCAGAACTGATTTCAAGTACTTTACTATAAGCTGATGACACAATTTATATGAAACAATGTGTTAATTGGGGATAATTCTTTACACATCCACTAAAATCAGCCTAGTAAGCCCTTTCCTTGACATGAGTTTTCCAGCTCTTAATTTGTGCTTTTGAGAATAATTGAAAAAACTAACAATTGCTTAAATTTATAAAATCTACAATTCAGACTTTTTTCTGATTTAGCTTGACTTTTCCCCCTCATTCATCTAGCTTAGTGAGGTTTTACTGTAGCGACTCTTTCTTCAGGTTATGCTTAAGCAGGAAAGCATTATCTCTCTGTAGAAGAGTGTGTGTCCTTAGTGTTCTCGTGGCTGTTTGCTGAGGGCCGCAGACTTTGGGCATTGAAGGGTTGTGGATCACTGTTTGATAGCAAAATATCACCACACAGTACTTCAAAACAGAAAGGATGGAGGACCACAAAGGTAAATATTCAAAGGAGAAGTGAAGAGAGTAAAACAATTTCTGATCTAGATAACAGAGCAAAAATTTGATAGTATATATATATATATATATATATATATATATATATATGTAATCTAAATGAAAGTAGACAAATTATTTATCTGCAAAGGTATCATCCATAACCAATCAGAAAGTCAGTAAATATAACAACAGGAAATTTAGTCGGAGGTCTCCTTAAGCCTCATAATTGACATTTCCAATTTATCTCACTGACAGCTATGCCTTCTCCTTTGAGAACCTTCAGTGGTAAGAATCACAAAACAGTAAGACATGTTAAACATAACAAAAAGAAAACAATGCCCTCCCCAAAGAACCTAAATGTATTTAAATGATGGAAATAAGACCATTTAATGTTTTAACTCTCTGTGGCAAACAGGCTACTTGGTAAATGTTCGCAGGCAAAACTGAACAAAAAGTGAAAAGTGTTAGTTCAATGTCGGAAGGCAAGTTGTTACCTAGATTGACCGTCAGTTTCACACGCCCTGCATCTAGCTCCAGGCGGAGGGTGTCCGCAGAATCTCTGGAAGTGGTTGCCATCAGAATGCCGTATGCTCGCTGGGATCTGAACCTTAAGGACACATCCTCAGCCTCGGTGTGCATCACCACTGGAAGTTGGATTTTCATAAACATACTGCCATCATAGCTCAAAACCGTTGCCTCTGGAGTGGAAAATAAACACAATACATTCTTGGTCAGTTTAGTACACTGATACTTTGAAAGGGCTGGGGTTTAGCTAAGTTGGTAGAGTGCTATACTCCATTCTCTGGGGACTGAAGTTCAATCCCCAGCATGGCAAAAACAGGAGAAGGACATGGCAATCCAATCCTGAAGCAATACCCAAACAATCAGCCATTGAAAACTGTATGAAGTTGCTATAAGCCCACAGGATGGTACCTAACAGCAACATACTTTGAAAAAGAAAAGGGCAATCTACTAAAGGCTTTTAGAACCCAAGACTATAAAATCAGCTCATCTACTTCAGAAGTGAGATTTTTTTTTTAATGGAAAGAGAAGTCAAAGTAAAGAGAACTTATTTTGCAAAGTATCTGCTAAGGCTCAGAAAGAGTGATGGCAGCACTTCCTTTTGTGTCCCCATAGTACTTTCTACCTATAGCACTAACCCTATAGGGTTGTGTTTTATAAGCATCTCCCTACTCAAGAGCAGAGATCATGTTGTTTTGCCTTGCTGTAGTGTGAATGTGGCATAAAACACCACCAACTACATAGCATGTGTTTATGGAGAGTGAGTGACTCGCTCTGTAAAAACTGGCCAACATTGCCTTGGCTCTGATTCTTCATCTGCAAAATGAGAGGGTGCTTTTGGAAAATCTCTAAGGCCTACACTCCCTGAAAAATCCATGATGTTGCTATTAACAGTTTTTTAAAAATAATCTTTACCCTAAAAAAAACCCAATAAAACAGGTCTTAAATATAGAAATGAGGTAAACATTCTACCAAAGATGATGTCCAAAAGAAAAATCTATAAGAAACAACAGATTATGCTTGTTCTGAAATACTATGTTTAACAAGGGTTTTTGTTTTTTAAAGCACAAACCATAGACTGAGCATGGTAGCACATGCCTGTCATCTCAATGAGTTAGGAGGTGGAGGAAGGAAGATTGTGAGTTCAAGGGCAGAAGCAGTATGGGTAACTTAGTGAGACCCTGTCTCAAAATAAAAAGTAAAAATGGCCTGTGGGTACAGCTAAGTAGTGGAGAGCTTGCAAAGCATGCATAAGGCCCTGGGTTCAACACCCCAGTACTGAAGGGAAAAAATATAAATAAATAAATGAATAAATAAATAAATAAATAAACAGACAAACTGTAACTTTATTTTAAGGATCTATTACAGGTAAGGACTAACATAAAACACTATCTATAAGAACTACTGGGATGTCCTAGAGACATTAAATTATCATCAAATGTCAATGACTATGTGCTTGGTCATGTTGAATAAGGTTAGAGGTAAGATGAAGGAGCTGGTATGGGTGTGTGTACTAAACTGAGGCAGACTGTGTTAACACGGAAGTTGCCTAATACTATATTAAACACATACAAAAGGGAACAGTAAAAAGCTGTTGATGAAAAATTGCTTTAAGAAAACAGCACCCTTCAGTGTTAAACGCTGTGTGGTAGTGGAACACTGAAGAATGAGTAGGAGTCACTTTACTTTCTTTTGGGTTGTGGTAATTTAGAATGTTATCTAATAAAAGGCACACTACCTGGAATTAAACTAGGAAATTCTCATTCTCTTGGTTATCTACATGACATGGCAATTTACCAAATACAATTGTGCTCATCCCTTTTTTTTCCCCCCCAGTACTGGGGAGTTGAACCCAGGGCCTCACATATGCTTTTTGCATGCTTTCAATCACTGAGCAGTACCCCCAGCCCATTTTTCACTTTGTATTTGGAGACAGGATCTTGCTAAGTTGTAAGTTATGCAGGCTGCCTCTGGCCTTGAATTTGTGATCCTCTTGCCTGCACCTCCCAAATTGCTGGAATTAAATGCTTGTACATGCCCAGCTCTGTGCTTATCCTTAAGACTATATTCTAGAGTTGTGGTTCTGTAAGTTTATCTTCCAGAAAGGCAAGAAGATCAGGTACTCTTTCTAAGAGGCTTTCATCATTATTTGTTATCATTATGAAATTGAATATGCATCCAGAACATCTAAGCACAACATGTTCCACATCTTCCCTCTCTCTCTCTCTCTCTCTCTCTCTCTCTCTCTTTCCTTCCCTCCTTCCGTCCCTCCCTCCCTCTCTCTTGTTTCTAGTACTGCAGCATTGAACTCAGGGCCATGCACATACTAGGCAAATATTCTACCATTTAGCTGCATCTCCAGCCCATTTTTTGTGTTTTGTTTTGACATAGGGTCTCTAAGTTGCTCAGGCTACCTCTGGCCTCCAACTCCTGATGCTCCTGCCTCAGCCTCCCAAGTCGCTGGGATTACAGGTGTGCATGTGGCACCCAGCTCCTCCTTCACTTTTCTTTTCCATCTACCTGTTCACTTAAGCGATTTCCATCAACTCACATTGCACACTCTGTTTATTAACAGTCCTGACTTCTCTATCTATTGTCTACTTCATATCTCCAGTCAAAAGATGACAAGCATTTTACCACACTTTCAATTCACTCTTTCCTCAAAATGAAAAAACTCAAAACATGGTCCTTCACCAGTCGTCTCCAACTCAATGAATGGTGTAACTCCAAAGCTCAGACCAAAACCTCTCAGATTTCTCTCTTACCCTCTCTGCCATATCCAGTCTCTTTGCAAGTCTGCAATTATTATAGGCTCTAGTTCCAATCCCTTTTCAGGGTCGATCACTTCTCACCTTTACAGATAAGGTATCTCAGACTCTGCTCCCATCTCTCACCTAGACCACAGTAACAGCTTTCTCGGTGGATTACCTACTAGTCACAGCCAGGTTAAACTTGTAGAGAGGGAAATCCTATCAGATCACTCCACTGGTTAAACCATATCCCTATCCTGTTTTCTACTGTAGTTAGAATGAAATCTGTACTCTCTCTTTTTTTTTTTCCCCACCTACAGGCTCAGTATGACCTGGCCATAGCCCACCTCTCTGGCCTCAGCTTTTAGCATCATGTCCCCTTTATTGCCCAAGCTCCAGCCACACCGATCTCATGCTCTCATTGAAGCAATCAGATGTCTGGTCTCCTCTGTTTTAAATGATTTCACTCCAGATCGTTAAATGACTGGTTCTTTCAAGTCTCTAGTCAAAGGTTACACTACGGAGGCCAGCTCCCCCATCAAGTAATTCTATATCTGTTCACGAATTCACTTTTAAAAATACTATTTCTCATTTATTTGTGTAGTATCATCTATATTCACCCTTTAGAAGGCAAATGCTTTGAGGGCAGAGTCCAGTCTCTCATATTCATTGCTATACCAGTAGCAAGGACCCAGTGAGCAACTGGACGAGGCACACGATTGAGACTGCATAAATATTTCTTGGATTAACAATTGTACTTGATACAGAAAGTATGTAAAAGATTTTACATGAATTTGGATTCAAAACTCACATCAATGCTCACCAAGGAGGTTAAGTATTTATTCTGCCTTGTAAGTAAAATTAAATTTCAGTAATGTAAGACAAAAAAATTTCTTCATGTCTTCTTTGAAGGCCATACTGGGCTACAAAAGACAGACTGGAAAATGTGTCTGTTTATCAAAATAGGAGCCTCATGATAAGATACTGACCTAATCACTGAGAAAATAAAATATGATCTTCTTAAAATATAGTGATTCTATGTCATTGCAGATTTTTCCAATAAGATAAGAAATTTCCTCAATGGGATTTATATTGGAGAGGACAGAAGTCAGTGCAGATAACTAAATTGTAGGTGCTCAATAAAAAATTAAAACATGATTGTAAAATTATAGTGAACTCTAGAACAAAAATATTTTTGTATAAACTGAAATGATATTTGATCTTGTTTTTTCCTAAACTTTAGTCAATCATGGTCCATATCTATAAAATGATAAATATTACAGTTGAAGTTAAAAGTCCATTATCAATCGTCCAAGATAACACACAGATAATAGGACTGAAACATTGTTAGTGTCCTATAGTTATTTAATCCATACAAATACTCTTTATTATTCAACAATCATATTTTTAAAATCATCTCATAGTTTTCTATAAAAAATAGATTTGAAAACTAAGTGAGGGGAACATCTGTTTAGAAATATAGATGTTTGACAATGAGTCAGAAATATAGTATAAAATGCAATCCAGAGTAGGAAAAAAAAACAACAACGATCATTGGCTTTGTAGTTTATCCAAAAAGCTGCTAGAATGAAATAACACAATAAAGTAATAAAACTTAAGCACCCCTGAGTGCCATTTTAAACAATTCTCAATGCAAAAATAACTTGTTGATAAACGACAACTGAAAGCCTAAATGATTCCTCATAATTAGAGTTAATGTTTAATTAGATAAGAAATGGAAAACATACAAGGTTATAGTCTAGAGTTGCCAAATAAATGTTAGACAACATTCTGACATTTGAAGGTTATGCTACTTGGCAGCATCCTTTAACATTAGCAAAATTATTTTATCATTTAAAACATAAAAAGAGTTCTTTAGAAGGCTAACTCCAGTACAACACTTCCCAGTGGGGAAAAGAACAGTTTCAACTTTGTCTTCTATATCTCCTTCTCCCTTGTCATTAAGTTTGATGAATTTGCTTTTCTGCATTATCCCTTGTTGCAGTCTAAAGTGTACACCTGTGCTCAGTTTTGCCGAAAGGCAGTCACATATTGTGATCAACGATGAAAACCAGACAGGGAGCCAAATTATATTGCTCTGACATCTGTCCCTCCATCTGTTAGAGTTTTAACAAACAAGTATAAAATAGACCTCTGATTATACCAATGCTCTTATTTTACATATTACTGAGAGTAATTTCTATATGATTAAGTCTTCAAAAATTTTCAAATTTATTTAAAATAAATTAGGAGAGAAGGTCTAAATTTAATTTATATTCATTGGACATTATTTCTATATTTTTAAAAAAGTACTGAGGGTTGAACCCAGGGCCTCCCAAATGCTAGGCAAGCACTCTACCTTTTAGCCATATCCCCAGCTCATTTTTTATTTTTTATTTTGAGATCAAGTTTCACTAAGGTGAGCAGGCTGCCTCTGGGCTTGAACCTGCAAACTTCCTGTCTCAGCCTTCTGAGTTGCTGGGATTATACGTGTGTGCCACAGCACCTGGCTATATTATTCTTTCTTATAGGATCAATATACATAAATAAAATATTATTTTCCTATTTGCCTGAGCTAGAAAATAATTTTTTATAAACCCCTTTGTTTCCTTACTGCAGGATGAAAATTTCCTTTAATTGAAACCTCACCCCCCATGCTGCCATGTCCAAGAACTTGAGCATAGTTTTTAATTACTTTGAATAATTATCTCCATGAGTTATCAATTATTGCTCAATATTAAAACAAACTTACTAAGTGCTATTTTTTAAACTTTTTATTTCAAGAGTTGGCAATTGACCCTTATGAGATTAGTAGTCTTGTGTGTGCAGAGTGTATCTGGAGAAGAAACACAATCAAAGCCCTTTCTTTTGAATTGGAAACTCAGAGGTTCTACCATGATCTTGTGTTTGCTGAATTAGGGCATAGCTGTTAACTGAATAGAAACCAAACTTTATGGTATTGAACATGACAACCATCCCATATCTCCTTTGCTTTCAGGATGCACCATTATGTGAGTAAGAAGATTAATTCTGAAAAAGCAAAGACTTCTCCCAATACACTGGTATAGTCCCGAAACAAGAACAACAAAAAACTGACCATTTTATCCTTAAGAAACAACCTTGAAACAGAGGAATCTACAGACATATCCAGCCACTGTGAGATAAAAATGTACGCTAAATTCCTTTGATGACGTTTGCTATTAAATTCTCATTTGCAAATCTGCATATGCTTGCCCCCACTCCTTCTAATTATTGCAATATATAAATATTCCCTTTCCCTCATTCTGGCTCAGAAAGCTTTACAATTTCTATTTTCATTTTTGCCATATGTAATAGCAGAATTTTGCCACAGGGTGGTACACCATGCATATTTAACTGAAGGTTTTTGTAATTCCTGTGACAGTTGAGTTACACACTTTTCCAGCTTCACTTAAACAGGAGGCATGAAGATAACTTGTAGCTCTCTGAGTGATTAAAATTTTAAAAGAGTTTAAACCAGGATGGTCTGCTAATCTCACACTATGCCTAACTATATTATACCTTGTGAATTTTGTCATTTTTCCCTCTCATGTAGCAATTTCCCAAAACCAAACTACATAAACAATATAGGAAGAAAGTAAAAAGAGGAAACAGAGGTACATAAAGAATGTACCCATACAAAGCAAACTACATAGAAACAGTGATGCTGTAATAACAATTCACTGAGATCAAAATTAGGTACTATCATAAGGAGAATAGATATAGCCATAGCTATATGATAAAACACCCACATATTGACCTATCTAATTATGACACAGAATAGTGATAATATTTTGGTTGATAATTTAATTTAGTGTTATATTATTATTTTGTTATTATCATTTGTGTTTATTAATGTTGATAATAGAACTAATAAGCTAGTTTACTTCCTTACTAAGATAAAGAATTAAAATCACATTTCATTTTGAGTTTGACAAAATAGTCACTTTTAACCTGTGAAGTTTTAGGTTAAATGAATTGAACTATTTTAAGAATGAAGGAAAACAAATAACTAAATGAGCATGGCTTTATAAAAAGATACCAGGTACCTTTTAGGCTAACTATCTAAGAGCAATTTTATTTGTACCATGAGATCACAATGGAACAATGCATCGATATTTTTTCATATTGATTTTCAGTACCATTGTAGAAAATAAGTGACAATGGACGTAGTGACTAAAGCATTTATCTGAAACACTGGGTCGATGGAAGGACATGCTTGTAGCTATTTGTTCTGCTTTTTTTTATGTTGGCTTGGTCTGAAGATCAGCTGGTGACAGCTGTCACCCTTCAGTCTTCCTTTAACCCTTATTCCTCTCCTACAGAGAGAGGAAGGGAAAAAAAATGTAGCTTTGTCTTCTGCTAGAGAAGGAAAAACAGGTGCCTGTTCTGAGATTCAACAGACACAGCTAAGCCTCAAAATCAAATAGGTAAGTGAATCTTGTGGGGTTGGTCAGGTTCTATCCAAAGGCAAGCGCCTTTGACATTAGGATGCATTTCTGAAAGTACTGGTATAACATAGACAGTTTAAAGTCAGCTTATGTTTCTATGAGGACACTGATTCTTCCGTAAGCTGATGAAGTGAAATGAGCAGGCTAACTTAAGTTTCGCGGAAACAGTGGTGGGGAAGCTGCAACTTAAAGCTTAGCTTGCCTTAAATGCTGTTCCTTGGCATAGATATTACTACCACAGGCCATAGATTCAAATTCATGCCCACCTCCCTTTCCTACTGTCTGAAATTAAAAACTAGGCAAAAGAGAGAGCAGTTATCATCCATTATACTTCTTAGGCTCATGCCCTACAGGTTTCTGAAGACACATATTTCTATCCCTGCAATATACTTAAAAACTGTATTTTCTCAGAATCAAGCCCTTTGAAAATCATTAAAAGCTCATCAGTAATCTATGTCAGGTCTGGAGGTTCAGCCCAGAGAGTTTACTTCACTAGAGTTTATGGAATGTGTGAATGGTCAGCTCAAGTTTGAGATCAACATTTACTATACTTTTCTTCTGAGAGAGTTAACTTCTAGGTGTTTGTAGTCTTACCTCTCTCACAGGACCTGCCAAGATAGCCTGTTCCAGAGCAATCACAAACATATCTGTTCCATCCATCCCTGCACATGCCATTATTTTTGCAAGGATTGCTAAGGCACGGTTTTGCTGTCTCCCTTGAGCAAGATGGCTTCACTCCAGCAGTGCTTTGAACTTCAGCCATTTGCCGGATGTCTTTGCTCTGGCCATCAATGAACAGATCGCGGATGCAGCCCACATAGCCATAGTTGAGAAGAGCAGTCCACACCTCAGTGGGGAAGACAAGGCCAGCCTTATTTTCTGGCAAGCCTCCCAGGTATAACTCATCATCCAGGTCCAGAATCTCACTCTCGCCAGGAGCTGTGTAGGGTGTGCGCAATGTGTTGACAGAAATGGTACCTGTTGCAAAGACAAGAGAACATGGAGGTCTTTATGGAGCACATTGTGGTCTAATTATCACCTTTTCTCTTTCATCTGCTCAACGGTGAACTCCTTGGAAACTGAAATTTCTTATTATTCCTTCCATCCCAGGGTCTCATACTTCCAAATGGAATTAATAAATTCATGACAACTTTAGAAATGAAATAGATTGTAGCTAAAGTGGCCCCATTTAATATAGATGAAAAACAAAGTGTATAGGCAATCAGTAGTTTATGTCAACCTCTAGCAGCCTGTGTTGTTATTAGGTGCCATTGAGTCTGGTCTAATTCTTAGTGACCCTATGTTACAACAGAAGGAAACACTCCTTAACACTGTGCCATACCCGGCACTATGCCAGTGCTTCTCTGCTATTCATAGGGTTTTCAATGGCTGATTGTGTTGGGATTCTATCTAGAGTGGACTGTCAGGTCCTTTTCCTGTTTTTGTGGTGCTGCGGATCAAACCCAGGGCCACAGAGACTGCTGAGCGAGCACTCTACCCACTGAGCTAACCCTCAGCCCCCTAACATCTTAGCCTTAAATAAATACATACATGAAATAAAGAAATTGACATTCTCTGTAATAAAGTCACTTTCCGGAATAAAGTTGGGCTGTGTTTGATTAGTGCTTGTTTTCAAACTAATATATACCTGGAAACCAAGGAAAGTTTGTGAGTCCCGATCTTTAACTTGCTTGGTTATTGTGATTGGGCATAATAGTTTGACAGACTGTCTATGCAAAACCTATCTTCTTCTTTGCTAGCTGTATGCATCTATTGACTGATCTCTATGGTTTGGGTATTTTTGCTCATAATATAGACTTAATGATATGACCTACCTCCAAAGTCTGCTCTGTATGTTAAATAAAATAACTCAGTGTCTGGATAACAACAAGCAATGCATAAATGATCAGTATTACATTTCAGTGAAAGAATAAAGTAAAATCATTTGCTTACTTCTTTTTAAACCAAATTATATATCTAAATCAATAAGGTTTCCTTTTCCTCACTTCAAACATAAGGAAGAAGAATCTATCAGTTTAAAAATAAACAGGCACCCAGGAACTAAGTATGAAACAAACAGATATTCATCTACAAGAGAATATTTGAGGGTCACAGAAAAATGTAAAATCCATGACAAAAGAAAAAAATGAAAGACTGAAAACACAGTTCTGATAAAAAATCTCATATGTATACTCTCCGATTGCAAAACATTTCATCAATATTCTGTCTCCCAAAAACCTTTTTATAAAGATGCAAATATAATATTTAAGCAGAATACCACATGGGCCTGTTACCACTTTAGCCTAGCTGTATTTTTAGGTATAAATGATAATGCAGAAGAGGAAAAGGCGAGAGAGAGAGAGAAAGAGAGAGAGAGAGCGCACTAGAGAGAGAGAAATAGAGACAGGTGAGGAGAGAAAGAGAGGTAGAGAGAGAATGCAATGGGGCACTCGCATTGGATGTCCAAGGTTTAGGGAGTAGACACAAGCACCCCGGAGACAGAGATAGGATAGAAATGAGGGCAGAAGGGGTGCAAGTGAATAGGAAGATGCCTCTTAGATGCTTCACAGGGTACCTAAGGTCTGTCCTAAGTGAAGACATATATCTAACTAAGGATGCTGGGCTGTTGGAGCCTATATTGTGCCCAAGAGTATTCCAAATCCCAGCAGAGAGGCACTCTGTGAGCTGCATGCGATGCATAACAGGATCTGTCTTTTTGAGGGAGAAGGGCATGGAAACCACTGACAGAGACTGCCCAGGCAGCCAAGTCATTAAGAGAACATTTGTCTCTATATAGACTTTCACAGAAAGAAATAGAAAAGGCTCCCAGAGGAGCCTCAAAAGCATTGCTATTTTGGTCTTCCAATAAGAGGAATATAGTAGGATTTCTGAGGGAGGTAGTACAAAGAGAAAAGGACAGCATATTTGATTCTACTGCTCACATTTGTGCAAGTGTCTACAAGAAAACTCTCATTTAGAAACATATAGGTTATATAAAATCCTACCTAGAAAAATATAAGGAATATGATCTGGGGAAATGAAGTACATAATACTGAGAGAACAAGGACTCTTCTATCTGTTAAATACAATGATGATTACACACATTTTCAAAGAACATTTTCGTGTATAGCATTGTCCCCAGTACCTAACAAGTGAAGTAATAGATTGTCCCTATCCTTTGGGACAGCTAGTGTAGGTTATAACCCAATGAGCAAGAGTGAGTCTTAAGAACAAAAGGAAAGGCTAGGTTTTTAAGAAACACAGATTTATGTGGGAAGAAAAGGACTCCATGCAATGAATACAGTGATGCATGTTTTTAAGATGTTACTGATTTACAGTTAGTACCAGAAGTCTTCTTAGAAGTAGTACAATCTTTGAGGATATGATAACAAAGAAATATAAACTATTGAGAGAAATTGTTATGGAACATAGCTTAGTAAGTGAATAATAACAAAGTATAATAAGTAGGGATATATTTAAATATATATTTTCCCCATAATTCCCACTTTATTTTATTTATGGAACAAGCTTAATTCAGCTCAGGAATTTAAAATAAAAAACACCTGGCAAATCTATATTACCCTTATTCAGAATATTATAGTTCAGATACTAAGGATGATTGAAGGAGTCCTGAAACATAGAATTAGTGGGCTAGGCTCACATCTCACTCTCTCTGTCTCCTCCAGGTATTGTCCATAGCTCAACACATCCTGACTATACTCTCAGAGGCAAAGCTTTACCAGGTATTTCAGAAAATCATCCATGAACAGTTTGACAGTGAGAATGGGGAGACTGAGTCTTTTGGTTTTTATTTATGGTGTGTTAATGTCTGCTTTGAACAAAATATTATAAGACAGTTCAAGTATACTTTTTTAATGAATGTACTTCTTGACATGTCTAGAGTAAGATACCCTCTATAACTTCATCATTAGAGTGTATGTTTATTGTAATTTAAAAATAAAGACCAAAACTTAATGTAGCCCCATGCATACTTACACATACACACACATAGTGAAATAAAAACTTAATAGAAAAACATTTAATTCTACCAACTCTAAGACACCATGATTTATTTATTTATTTATTTATTTATTTATTTATGGTACTAGCAGGTTAAGCCCTATGCCTTGCACATAGTTTGCAAGCACTTTCACCACTGAGCTTCACTCCAACTCCCTTTTGTATTTTTTACCTTGAGTCAGGGTCTTTCTATCTTACACAGGCTGCTTCTGGCCTTGAACTCTCAATCCTACTGCCTCTGCCTCCCAAGTTGATGGGATTACAGGTGTGTGCCACCATATCTGGCTCTTTTATTTTTCACTTATTGAAATGAGTGCTGGATCATCAAATGGATTCAGAATTAACAATTTGAAACCCACAGTTCAGAAAATACCAATTAAGGGGGTATAACAAAGTATGTTTCTCCCACAATTCTTTATTGTCCCTTTGAGAGAAAGTTTTAGGGTTCTCATGGAAAGAGCAGGCATTGAAATACGAGAGAGGAAGGAAATGAATACAATCTTAATTTCAAATCAAATATAATCCAAGAGTAATTAGAACTTTAATTTGGTCCTAGATTCAAAGTTCATGGATAGCAGAGAAGCACTGTCAGATACAGTGTCTCCTTGGTTCTATTGTACATAGAGTCCCTATGAGTCAAATCCAACCTGACTGTACCTAATAGGAGCAACAGATTCAAAGTTAAGGAGATATATTGGACAAATGCATGTATCAGATCTCATTCATTGGAATAGTCTGCCAAAACAATAATAGAATAAAGAGAACATGACTGAAAAATCAGTTAGTGTTTCTCTATGCCAATCCATATGCAGTAATATTTTAGAAAATCTTTGTAAAGGAGATGGCAAATAAACAGAAAAGAAAGAGGTTGATTTAAGTTGGAATGGAAAAAATTAGCTATGTATTTTGAAGATTTACAAAGTAAAAAATATTTGAAATAATAATTAAGTTTCATTGCAGAGTCAAACTCAAATAGATAACTGAATTTTAACCTATACATGTGCAAGTGCCCTGAAAATATACATATTTCTTATAAGGGATTTGAATAGTGAATCTGCTTAATAATTTTACTAAGGATATGATTCGAAAGATACATTTACCCAGGCAAAAGTCATTACAGAATCTGAATTAGTTTAAGCCAAGTTAATACATACATCTGACCATAGTGAAATTTAAATATTAAGCTTCCTAAGTGCTCATTTTATTATAATTGAGTTACTAAGAACTCACATCAAATGAAGATTCAGATCTTGTTTGCTAACAGTTAAAGACAATCAAATAGTGGCTACAGATGTACGTATCAATAGAAAATGAGAATTTCGCAATAGCTGAGGGAAAGAAATTCTGCAAACAAAATTTTAGGGTAAAATAAGAATCTGGGACTATCATTGAGTCATCCTTTTATTATTTCCCAGGAACTGCAAATACCGATATGTTCTCTCTGGAATATTTGATTATTTCATACATTCTATCCCTTCCACTATGATTACATTTAAAGTTTCTGGTAGGTTAAATCAGTACTTTATCTGAACACTGTTATACTTAAGCTCTTACAATTTGTGGATGGTAGTCCTATAGAGAGTTAGACAAATGCTTTATGCTTCAATATTCAAGAATATAAAATACTCTGTTATGTTATTTTACTTTTTAAAAGAATACAAGTGTAGCTTAAAAATATCATATGTACATTTTTTTATTTTAATGCAGAAACCATATTACCTTATAGTAACATTTAAAGCTGTCTTTTATGCATAGGCAAAAGATCAAAAGTTGATAATTAGACAAGGTAATACATAAGAATATGCAAAAGCTTAATAAATTCACCATTCATGTAAAATTGCACATAAATGGGAAAAAAGGTATTGAAAACAGCTTTCGGTTGTAAAAGTGGGAATCACTGTTACAATTTGGTTTGGCATTATTAATCTTCTAGGTTCCTTTTCTCCTCCCCCATTCCCTTTTTCTTGGCTAATCTAGAAGATTAGTTCATAGAGTGAGAAGACACATGGAGTGAAGGTGAAATTTAAAATAAATTAATTTGAGTTCAAGTTTGAAATTACTCAAAAAGTTCAAATTACTAGGAAACAAGAAGTAGAAAATAATGTGCTGTGATGAAAAATGCTTCTGCCTGGTGAGAGGCAACTGATTTTCATGTTCTACCTCTTCAACTAACTAGATGGCAAGTTCAGCCAAACAACAGATTCATTAAGTCTCTTGTAGCTTTTATGAAAAGTAAAGAATTGACAAGATGATCCATAAGGTTCCATTCTGAATAAAAAACTTTGAAGTTATTGCTTCTAATGATTGCTAAATTAAATATCAAATTTCTCTATTCATAATTCTCTTATAACTGTCACTACACAAAAGAATTAGATTCCATAAAGTTACAAATTTGTCAAACTGTTATCCTATTAATGAAATCAAGCTTGGTATAAATGCATAATATAACTGACAAAAGCAGAATACAACGTTAATAATTTAGTATGATGCAAAATGCAAATTATGTAATTCTCATAAAACTATAAAAGTAAATATATAAGCAAACCAAAAATATTATCCATTGAGATTTGGGGTTCAGGGGCTCATGGGTGGTTAGTGGGGTTTTTATGTTTGTTTGCTGCTAGTTTCTGTGTCTTATTTTTAAAAAGTGCCATGTATCAGGTTTATAAAAATAACTGAAATAAACTTCATTTGAAAATATAACCAAAAGCCAGGTGTGGTGTTGCATGCCTGTAACCACAGTGACTCCAGAGGTGGAGGCAGGAGGTTCGCAAATTTGAGGCCATAGGCAGCCTGCACAATTTAGGAGTCTGTGCCTCAAAATAAAAAGTAAAAAGTGGGCCTGAGGTTGTAGCTCTGTGGTGTGGTACTTATAAAGCATGCATGAGACCCTGGATTAAAGCCCCTCCACCACAAAAGAAAACATGAAAACAAAAATATAAGCAAAAATAGCATCTTTTTTTTTTTGAGCTAAGTGGGGTTGAAACTAGGGCCACTCACATGCTTTGCCAGTGCTTTACCATTAAGCTACACCCCCAGTCCATTTCTTACTTTTTATTTTGAGATAGATCTCCCTAAGTTAAACAGGCTGTCTCTGCCCTTGAACTCAGTATCCTCCTGCCTCGGCCTCCTGAGTCATTGGGATTACAGGTGTGTGTGCCACCATGCTGGCTCAAAAACAGCATCTTAATTTTCTATTTTCTGTTTTCTTAGATTCACCTGTTTGCTTAGAACTTAGAGAATTAAACCACTATATGAAAAAAATCTTAGAACAAAAGTTTTGATGCCTGATATCCAGTTTTGGCCAGAGTAAGGGGAGAAGGGCATCTCATACACTATTGATAACAATGTAAATGGAGACACTAGTTAGTAAAACTAACCTGTCTTTGTATTTCAAAATTAAAAATACAATGAAATCAGCCATTTCAGCTCTCAGAATCTGCCCTACAGAATTTCTGATGGATGTACACAAAAGTATCGCATATAAACATATTTAAAATGAATTTAAGATAAAATTTTATAAAAGTAAAAAGTTAACTGTTCACCAATAGAAAAATGAGAAAGTAAATAGAACATATGTGTGAATATACTTATAGATACATTGGAGGCTAGAAAAATACCTGGGAAATTTTCAACACCAAATAATTTTAGTGGAGACTTGTGGAGAAAGGAGAGGATGGCAAACGAAGTGTGTGGTGACAGGAAACTCTTCATTCATGTATTTGCTGAAAACATGCATTCATATATTACATACATGCCATGTGTTATATAATGCATATAAACACACACATTCATACCAACCAATATCCATGTATGAATTTTTTAAATTAGCATACAAAATTTTGGGAAGTTGCAAATATCAACCACGTAATCCTATGTAGCAAGTAAAATATTATTTTGTAGAAATTCCACAGATTTCCACTCAGCATTTCACAGTGAGTGTCAGTGGGACTGGTTGTGGTCATATGACTATCTAACTCCTGAGGGTACAATTGATGTCATATTCTGTGGTCTGCTCCTGAGGCAGGCAAGCCCAAAAAGGAGATTTAGTACATTTACAGAGAAAGGTTGTATCTCCCAGGATTTTACTGATATTTACAAAGTCCATAAGACTAATATACAAAATAAGGATGCCAACTTTTAATTCTCTATGAGAAATTATCTATTACAGGATATGGAGTACTTCAAATGTAGTTCTGCCAGCATGGAATGACAATTTATAATAAATATTTATTCATATATGATGAAAATATTAACTCTTATAGGAATTAGAATATATATTTCTAAATCTATATCTATATTGATCTATATCTATCTGTCTATTTCTATATCTATCTAAATCTGGTCTATTTTCTTTCTCCACTGAAATCAGACTTACACTGGAAGCTAAATCTTAATCAAAAGAATGTGTGAGGAACATGGATCCTGAACAAGGAGAATTCATAAAATAAGGAAATGTATAGTAATACTAGCCTGGGGTGCACCTTCATGTCAGTGAGAATGCCCTGCCTCCATCTCTGCAGTGGGAAAGAAGCAGTCAAGTACCCTGCACAGTACTCAGATGGTAACTGCCAATGTTGGTCCGTGGGATTTTCTTTTGTTCAGATATGTTAATATATTTTAGTCCTACAAGCCTGTGGGCCTGAATAGCTCTTCTCTGAATCTTAGCTTCCAATTTTATGACTTCCAGAAAATAAATGTTGTTACTTAGATATTCTTGAGTAAAAAAAAGACCTTCTAACATATTAAATAGCCTAAAAAAGTTTATATTGAAACAGCAACCACATAATATATAGGCATTTGTTAACAAAGGCTGAAAGACAATGTACATAAATAAAAACGTTCTGAGTGAGGAGAAGATAACTTTTCTTCTTTAAACATGATGAGAATATGTAACCATAAACATTAATTAGAAAAAACAACATAGAAATTTCATGCAGAATTGACCCTATTTGGTCATCTGGCCAAATAAATGGTAAATTATTGATAAGGCATTTCAGTCTTGCCTTTGACGGGTAGTGGTTTCTGGACATATATACAAAATAAAGTATATTTATAAAATGTACTTAAAATGATCTCAATATGTGCAACACACCATTTACCGTCACAGGGTAAGTTCAAATCAAGACCTAAACGGAGAAGTATTCTAATGGTTGTTCAAACAGAAATGTCTAACAGAATGTTCAGACAGAAATGTCATGGTGCTTCATGAACAATGTACCTAGAAATCAGAGCTGGTAATAGATAGCTAGTAAGTGCTGTTCACATCAAACAGTGATTACTATAAACCTCTAATTATGTGCTCTGGAGAGAGCCTTGTGCCTTTCCCACTATAATTTCTAGTTCTTAGACTGGAACTCTATGACTTCAATTCAAATCTCAATGGCTTCTTAGCTGTTAAATGTAAGCTTACCCATGAATAATCGCTGATACAATCTGCTGTTATCCTGCTATACACAAGCAGAACTTGACAAGAATAATTTTTCTCTTTGATTTCAATGTGTAATGATAGTTTGCAAAAAGAAAAAAAAATGACTAGCAGTTTGCTATAAAAATACTTGAAAGGATATCCTTGACTAAGCTAAAGTGCTTAACACAAATTTAAACCGTATTCCCACCCCATGAAAATAATCATTAACCTCATCCTAATTGTACCACAATTCACACTTTAGCTAACTACCTGGGCAGCAGTTTTGTGTTGGGATTGGGACCAGTGGAGAGAGAAAAGAGAAAGCCTGGAATAGGAGGAGGGACTGCTAAGGAAATACTCAGAATTATGTCCTACAAACCTGGCAAGAGTGTGGGCCTCTTCAATCAAGTTTATTAACTTAACAATTTAGGGATTTTCTCCTAGTAGCTAAATAATCCACAGAGGGCATCTACTTTTTGAAATACCTAAGTTATCTACTCTGACCCACTAAATCATGCCTATACTTTGTGCAGTTCCTCCTTTGCCATGTGAGGGCAGGATCTGAAGTTGACATGGCTGGCTCAACCCATTTGGCCTCTCATGTCACAGTCACAAACTGGACACACAATTAAAGAAAGCTATATTGTATATGCCTGCAGCTGTACCACTGTGGCATCCAATCCAGTCAGATCTTGGAAGCTAAGGAGGGTGGGGCCTGGTTAGTACTTGGATGGGAGACTGCCTGGGAACACCAGGTGCTGTAGGCTTGGGAGAAGGACCTGGTAGCCCACTCCCAAAAAACAATCAGCCATTGAAAACCCTATGAATAGCTGAGAAGCACTGACAACAGTGTTTCACCTGTTGTACATAGGGTTGCTATGAGTTGGACATTGACTCAACAGCACCTAACAACAATAACAGTGTATATGCCTGCAGCGGTATCACTGTAGCATCTGGTCCTGTGAGATCTGGAGAGCTGAGTAGGGTTGGGTCTGGTTAATACTTGGATGGGAGACCACCTGGGAATACAGGATGCTGTGAGCTTGGGAGAGGGACAGGGCAGCCTCCTGACAAAAAACCAGCCAGCCATTAAAAACTCTACGAATAGCAGAGAAGCACTGACATAGTGCTGGACATGACACAGTGTCAGGTAGTATTTCATTCTGTTGTACATAGGGTCACTAGGAATTGGACCCAACTCAATGGCACCTAACAACAGCAACACCACATTGTATATAAAAAAAACTATGGTACATATACACAATGGAATACTACTCAGCAATCAAAAAAATGAAATAAAGCCATTCACAGCAAAATGGATGGAATTAGAGAAAATTATTTTAAGTGAACGAACCCAAGCTCAGAAAGAGAAACACCACATGTTCTCATATGTGGGAGCTGAATCAAAATTATAAGAAGGAAAAAACCCTATACAAAGTTCAGATCATAATAAAAGGAAAAAAAAGCTAAGAATGGTATTATTATAGATGGTCTAGAAAATGCATGTAATAGTTCTGACAAGGTAAAAAGAAAGTTCACTGCAGGAACAGTTTCTATCTTAAACAGAACTGGAACCCAAGGATATACAGAAAAAAATTACCATAAAAAGACAAGTAAATGGTAGAGAAGTCTTTGATGGGGGGGTGGGATGGGGGGAAGCCTACAAGAGGGTAAGGGGGAACCTATATGAATAATGTACAATAAAATGCATATATGGAAATGTCACAATGAAAAGCATGTCAGAATGAATCACATTAAGGTGCATATTAAAAATTTCCAATAAAAATACTAAAAAAAAATATATAGCTGTGGCCAAATAATACTGGATAACATGTGGGAATTAAAGTGCCTCTATCTTCTCCATGTTTCAGAATACAAGGGATAAAGTTTAGAAATAAGCCAGAATAATTAACTTTGCCAAAACTGAGGAAATTCTACAAAGTATGCAGATGAAATCAATACTTCTCATCAAATAAGGGGCTTATATGCCCCTTTTGATGAACAAAGGACCAAAGAGCAAACCACCAGGAAGACGTGCAGCCTGGGTGATTATCTTCCTTGTCACTGTCATGCTTTCTGTGGTTAAATTCTCCCAGTTGTCAGAAAAAAAGTTAATGTCTTCCTACTTGGTTAATTTTCCTTCTACCTACATGTTTGCCAAATGATATAGTTATCCTGTGAGCAAGCAGAAATAAAAGTCCTATTCTCATAAAAGTTTGTCATTCTTTTACCAGATTCTCAGTGTTCTCTAACAATTATTTACCTTTCTTGTTTTATTATTTAAGATATCTGGACTTGGATGTGGCATTGTTTCATAAAAGGATAGCACCTTTTATCCTATGTTGTATAAGCTGCTTTCAAGAAATGATGTAATATAAACAATTTTCAAATTTTATTGTACTTTGTTACTTTCTGAGTGTGTGTGTGTGTAATTGGAACTTGAACCCAGAGTCATGTGCATATTTTGCGAGAGCTCTACTACTGAGCTGTACTCTCAGTTTCTTTTTATTTTTTATCTTGAGACAGGATCTTGCTAAGTTACACAGGTTGCCTCTGGCCTTGAATTGCAATGCTCCTGCTGCTGCCTCTCAAGTCTTTGGAATAGCAGATGTGTGCCACAGTACCCAGGCTCGTTTTTTAAATTTTAGAAAGTTATACTCACAAGTAAGAGTGCTATTTTTCTTCAAATTTAAAATTGAAGTTAATCTTATTATTAGGAGTTGTTTGGTACTGTGCTATTCACACGTTTTTATTCTTTTCATTTAATATGAAATATTTATGGAGAAATGACTATGCCCAAGAATTCAGAACTGAAGATACAAAAAAAAAAAGACATTCCTTATTGTAGATGGGTTACAAACTGTCCTCAGAATATTAAAATTTACAAACTGTCCTGAGAATATTAAAACTTCAGTAATGTCTACCAAATATGACTTTATTTCTGGCCAATAAAACCAACAGTTATATTAGCACCAAATTAAATGGCCCTTGCTTCTTTATATTTTTACTTATTTAGTGTGGTCAATCAATGCGTTCAGCAGCTAAAAGACGTGACTCTAAGGCTTGGGTTTCCTCTACTTTAACAACAGAGATAATATGGTTCTTTAAATGTTCAAACATTCAGTTAAGGATTATACAAGACAAATCAATAGATGTTTCCTTCATCATCCATGAATTAGAAAGCAGCCCAAATTGCCCTGTTGTCACTGAGGTACTCTTTCTCTATGTCACATTGAAAATCCTTTTCATAAGCCTATAAATATAACTGATAAAAAATAGGTAAAAAATTATTTCTTGAAATACCATGTTTCTTACTTTTAACTGAGTTATGAATCTGAGCATTTTATCAGCAAAAATCAGAAATATTCTTTAAGTAAAAGAAAGGCCAGCATAGCCATTCATTCAATTTTTAAAAGGCAGTTCTATACTGAACTAATGCAGTGTGCAAATATAGAACTTAATTAAAATACTATATATAAAATATTAATGGCAATAGCTATTAAACTTACATTAAACTTGCTTGAGCTAGGCCAATACAATATGAGCTTTCTGGGTTTTTTTCAATTTATTAAGGGGTAGAACTTGGATTAGTTTGGATTAGTGAATGAGTTTTGGTTTTTATATTGTTTGTTCCCATTCACTTATCAGAAATTTTAATCACATAAAAGTACCATCACACCACCACCAAGCATTGAAACAATTCTTCCACTGGATTCCAAGAAAAAGCTCATCTTTTATTTTAGAACATGTTTCTGTTCATCCTATACAAAATTGTCCTTCGTAAATCAAACTAGATAATATCTACTTTTGGCCTTCCCAATGAAGGTTTAAATACAGTGGTTAACAAACTATTAGTAATACGGGTGAAATAAAGAGCTTAAAGAAAAAGGAGATTATATTGAGGTTAAGAATTATTTATCTGATAATTAATGAGACTGCATTAACACTTTCTCTTTATAAGAGACTCTATTGAAAATATCAAATTAATTTTTCATATATGTGTATTTGTTTATGTACATCTGTTCTATGTATATATACATACATAAATACATGTTGTTGTTGTTAGTTGCTGTCAAGTTGGTGTCCAACTCATAGTGACCCTATGTGCACAGACAAAACAGTATTGCTACTGTTTCTCTGTTATTCATGGTGTTTTCAATGGCTGATTATGTTTTGGGAGTAGGTTGCCGAGTCCTCCTCCCAAACCCACAGCACCTGGTGTTCCCACGTGGTCTCCCATCCAACTACTAAGCAGGACTGACCCTGCTTAGCTCCCGAGATCTGACAGGATCAGATGCCAAAGTGGTATGGCTGTAAGCAAATAAATATATACACATACCTATATACATACAGACATATATACATACATATATATATATTTCACATAGAAAAGATTGGAAATTTCTCAAAACATAAATCATTGTTATCAAGGGAATAATGGATGGCTTTATTTTTCTTTTTATATTCTTTTGTATTTACTAATAATTTGATATTTGCCATGTATTATTCTCAATTGTTAGATAATACCTCACTTCCCAGTGGATGAAATACACCTCATGTGAAGTTTGATATATCTTGCTTTTGCAAATTTCCAAAAGATGTCAATCTAACACATTCTATTTTAAACTGTTATAAAATCCTACTTGAAATTATCTCTAATTTTAGAAGTCATTCTCAAAATTTTATTCTAGTTATCCTAAGTCCAATGATGCCATCCATAAGCTTAGCCCATGTCCCCAAGCTCTCTTAAATTCTGTTGGAAAGCTCATAAGCAGCAAATTAAATGCTAACTCTGGTACAGAGAGGTTAGAGGGAGTCAGAAGTAGGCATTCTATCACTGTATTTCCACACTCCCATTAGTGAGCTCTTCTCAGCTTCAATCAGAAAAACAATGAAGAATTCAACTCCTTGCAGATTTCCTATAGGGAGACCAAATTTCCAGAGAAGAGAGGAATAAAAAATGGAGTTTCTGAGACATGTGGGGATCAGAGTAGTACGTCCTGATCTCCCTTTTCTTCTCCTGTTTTACCCCCCAGCTTCCTCTCAGTTTCCATATTTTCAATTTCTTTATTTTATTGAATGAAAAAATATCTCTAGAAAAGGAATCACAATCTTCTTAATTAATAAACAAGGGAGAGAAACATGGATAATAGGGGAATAGAAAGTTATCCTACTGCAGATAAGGAGGATTGGAAGGATTGCTCAGACCAAGACTTCAGCATAGCCCTTCTGAAACAGGACAGCACACACTTATTGGGTCTCTAAGAAGCCCTAGGTGCCATTTGGTCTATAGTTCCCAAGTTTGATGAATCATCTGAGTTATCTGAAAAGTTTTATAAGAATCCTGAATCCTCAGCCCCATCATGTTAATTTTTGGAATGGTTTTGGAATGGTCTCCCGCTGCCCACACGCCCCCCCCCCCCCGCAAAAGTCTTGGCCAACCTTACACTATTATTTAGTAGAAAATCCAAAGCAGGGAATATGTAGTATTTAAGCAAATGAGAGCATTAGGGAGAGGAGTGGGCTGCTCTAAATTAAGTGTTTTTATAATGAAAAATTCATTTATAAATGAGGACGATTAGAGCATTGGGTGAAGACACTAAAAGAAATATTATATAGCTGCATACCTAAAATAGTTTTCTCCCCATCCTCAGTTCTTTCTGTCTTCTCTACTTCTTTTCTTTCCCTCTTTCCCTCCTTCCTTCTTCTCTTTCAGCATTTCTATAAATGCCATTTCTCTGCCTAGATGATTCTTTCCTTCCAAAGTTCATATTAGTCAAACTCTAATCCCCCTAAGCAATTCCCAAATTTCAATGTAAATGTTACTTCTCCAGAGAAAATTTTCCTGCCACCATCTCCATCGATCTTTCCTGAGGAATAAAGTGTGGGGAAAGAAAGACAGAAGAATAAATGCCTGCTGGTGGAATTTCAAATATCTTTAAAGGACAGCTATTTAGAAGGCATCAAAGTTTTTGATTCTACTATATTGATTGAAGTGCTTTTAGATCCCCTTGGACAAAAGTGCACTGTACCAAACTAAGAATTTTATGCGTGTATCATTTTAACTGTTTTTTCCATATTTTATATTTGTCAGTTCAGATGCCTCCAAACATCCAAAGACATAAGAGGTTGTTGAGACTATAAGAACTCTAAATTTTTCATTTGAAAATTCAACATAAAATTTCTTGCAAGATTTGGCACTTGATTATCCAATAAATGTTCACTTAAGAAGCTACTCTAGAAGCTACTTGAACATTTGAGATTTGATGCTGAACCAAGATGATTAATTAGTTCCTTCTGATTTTTATACGATGTGAAACAGAAAGAATAACAGGCAATTTCCTTTACTCTAAAAAGAAATGCAGGAAATCTTTAATATGACTGGGCTTTAATTCTTAGGAAGGGCAGGGGTGGGTGAGATGTTTTAAATGTTAAACAGAATAGAAAAGTGATAAATTACCTGACCGTCCATCTCTCTGAAAGTCCACATGATACCATTCTCCATCATTTACTTTCTTCTGCAGGGCTTTTATTTTTATGGTGCCTGACCCCATGTCCAGGAGGAGGTAGAGGTGGCCATCCAGCATCTCAATAGCAAAAAAGTCAACCTTTATCATTTGTGGGTGTTTGGCATCTTTTTGGTGTCTTGGCTTGCCATGGCTAAATAAGATGAGGCCATTTGGCTCTGTTGTACGAAAATCAAATGATATGGAGCCTGTTTTCTTTGCATTCCATTTAGGCAAGGAAATGAAAGACTCTGGGGTTTCAAAAGTGATTGGGTCTAAAGTTGCAACATTTTCACATTTAAATGCCACCACTCCATGGATCTTCATCTTAGGATCTCCTTGCTTGGCAAGTCGAGATAATTCCAGCCTGACATCATTGTTTTTATATACAACCTGTGGGTAGAAAACAGCAGTGAGAAATTGGACTCCAAATTTTGATGTCTGGAACTTGTCATCAGCTCATGTAACTTGCAAGTAGATTATGAAAAAGCATAAAATATTAGTAAACTTTGTGGTATGAAACACCTTTTTTCAAATAAACTAAATTCAACTACCAACTCATTGAACAGTAACCATTCCAATGCGGGTGTGAGCACAGACACTCTCACACAAACTTTTGGTATTTAACTTAAATATTAAATCTGCATAGAGATTTCATTATAATGTCTAAATTAGTCTATTAAGAGTTGAATTCATAGAAGCTATTTATTTCACTTATTAGCTATTATACTTTTAAAATTAAACGCTAAATATTTGAAGTTATCCAGTTTTTCCATCATTAAGGTAATTAAAATTGGATTTTAAATATATGGGTCTCTTAGCTGGGCGTGGTGGCGCACGTCTGTAATCCCAGCTGCTTGGGAGGCGGAGCCAGGAGGATTGCAAGTTCGAGACCAGAGGAAGTCTATGTAACTTAGCGAGCCCCTGTCTCAGGAAGTAAGGGAAAAAATAAATAAAAGGGCTGGGGGTGCAGCTCAGTGGTCCAGCACTTGCAAAGCATACAGGCGTGAGGCCCCGGGATCAACCCCCAGTACCACACACACACACACACACACACACACAAATATATATATATGTATATACATATATATGTCTCTTAAAATATAAGATCTCTCTTATATTCTATACAATTACTGTGTACCTTTACTTTGCAAAATAATTAAGACAAGTTGAGGTGGAAAGCAACCTAAAATTTCTCCAAAACTCCATAAAGTAAAACTAAGATGCAGAAGCCCTCTTTTGTTATGCCCTGTATAAAATATGCCATGTATAAGATGTATACAGTGGATAATCTCATTTCTAAAATACATAGTTCATACTGACTTAAGGGTAAATTAGTTATCTATGTCCAGATAGGGATTTTCAGAAGGGGTTGAAAATTTCATATCAGCCAATATTGCTAGGTTCTTAATTTCTTTTATCCACATATAAAAATGTATTTATATATTAGGAAAAATAATATAGCTGGTATCCGATTAATATTATGATGTCAACCAAACCACTACAGTAGTTATTACTTTCAAACACGTGACCAATTGAACCAAGAAATATGATTTTTTTAGCTCAAGCTGATGAGCTTCTTGATGTGACTTATTAGTGAATGCTTTATTTTCCACAGTGATTAAGGTTGTAAACTATGGTATGGAACTCTGAGTTCAAATTCTACCTCTAGTATTTCTTAAATGTGTAATCTCTCAAAACCTGTTGTTAATCCCTTAAATTAAATCATATTTCACAGGATGATTATAGTGATTAAGAAAATGCATGTAAGTGAGAAAGTCTATATAAAGACAATCCAATGTCAATTGCAATGAAAGATTTAGATAAATATCAGTTATATCAAACTACATGATAATACATATCATCATCTCTTTATGATATCTAAAAGATATTTTAGTTGTAAATTTTTCCATTATAGGAAAATGTTAAGAAATTAAGGCCATACTTATAATTGGGTTTTATTCTTGATCTGCACCAAATAAATAAATCACATTTTTCCAGTGAAGGGCCTGAGGTTTCAATTTTCCTTTATCTTCAAGAAGGATTATTATAAAGAACATGATATCCTTTATTCTCTGGATAAATATGTACAATGACTTAACAAGCATCTATTGACAACAAAAGAAGAGAAAATGAATGTTAGCAATAACAAAAAAGGAATTACATTAATTCTTAAGAATACTGTCTTGAAAAGAGAAACAGCTTTTAAGCCTTGGGAAAGTTGATTTAGGATTGCCTTTCTTTGATGATCTTCAGAAGAGGAGAAAATGCTTTCTATGAGAGCTTTTCTAAGTTTTATACTCACTATGACTTTCATGCTACACAGCCCTATAATTTCTTTCATTTATCTTGTTATATTTTAATTCTTAGAGATCTTTTGGGCATAGATGTTGATCAGGAGTGAAAATTTGCTGACCAAATGATGCAGATACTTCTGCTGGTCAATGCAAAAATGATGCCCATGCAATAGAACCTCTTTAACAGAACTGGGTGTTTCTGACATGAGAAAGTGAGTATATGGCTAGTTGTGTTGTCTTATGATTTTGACATTAGCCTCTATAAAGTTGAAGGACATGGGGTTAGTATAACTGTGAGCAAGGATTTCAGTGACAGTCTTATAACCATATGAGTAAATTGATTATCTTGGTGAAAAGGAGATTCAGGAAGATATAAAGAAAAATAGGGCTAATTCCCTTGTTAAGTTACTTCGGGTTAGCCATCCAATCCTCCTTGATATAAAAATTGGATCTTTAACAGAATCTATGCTTTATGAATGCAGGAGCCTTGTTCACTGTTCCCTAGCACCAAGATCAGTGCCTCCAATCAATAAATGTTTGCTAAGAGTTCAATGAAATTCTTCCTTCACTTTTTAAAAACTAGTTCTCAGACTATAGGCATTTATTAATAATAATGATGATAACTATAATTTAGGCATTAGTAAAAATACAGCATTGTGGACTAATTTCACAACTTACCTATTATTTTTTATCTATTTCTCTAGGAAAATGTGTAAATGTGCATATCCAGTTCATAAATGACAAGCTGTACTACACATTGGGAAACTTCATGTTCAAATTCATTTTGTGGAGCATTAATAATTTTTAGGGTAAATAATGCCTGAGTTAAAACTCTCCAGAGGTGGAATTATTTCCTGGGGATAACTATCTTGAGAAGCACAGTGTATATGTTTTCTTCCTATTTTGTATTCATTGAAGGGCTACTCTAGAAAACAAAAAAGCAATTTTAGATAGGTAGGCCTATAGCCCTCTGACTTATAATATTATTTCATCTGACCCAGATTTCATAATTACTCTACTTTATAAAGTTAGTCTTACTCTTAAAATGACTTGAATCTAGTTCAATTAGAATACTGAGTAGTTGCATGTATTCAAAATCATCTTAAAATTCATGCGTAAGCTATTCTTGGTTCTTTCTGAAATAATGTGACATTCAATACTGGGGTAATAACTTTACTGTTACTTATATTCTTTCTTATTTATGTAGAAAGTTATAATAAGTTCACTTTTAAAGAAATACATACCAGGGTGTGTGTGTGTGTGTGCAATATACACACATGTATGTATGTAGACACACACATACACATATATAAAATCTATCAACCATTGGTTACATTACTCATTTAGATCTGTGTATACAATCAAGATTTCTTTTGGGATATTTAATTTTTTCCTTGAAAAGTAATTCAAACTGAATTTCACCTTCCTGTTTCATGGACTTCTATCCATGCACGAAGGTTGAATTTCACCTTACTCCTTCATGGACTTCTATCATAAGTACCAAAGGGATAGAGTCATGAAAGATGTTTGCAGTATTTTTGTTATTTATTTGTTTTTGCTTTTAGCAGCCATATTATTTCAACACGTTGTTATGATGGTCTTTTCTTTTTCCTCCAATATTTATTAAGGATTTCAAAAATGTCCCTCCAATTTTGGTATGCAAGAAAAGGGAACATCTTGTTTATGTTTCTACATTCCTATGCTTGAGATTTGAAGTAGACAATTACTGAGTATTATAATTGATCTTAGCCTGAAGCCGTAGCCCTGTGACTTCCAATCCCATCAGATCTTGGAAGCTAAGCAGGGTCAGGCCTGGTTAGTACTTGGATGGGAGACCACCAGGTGCTGTGGGCTTGGGAGAAGGACCTGGCAACCCACTCCCAAAAATCAATCTGCCACTTAAAACCCTATGAACAGCAGAGAAGCATGACAATAGTGTTTCACCTGTTGTATGCAGGGTCGCTATGAGTCAGATACCGACTCCATGGCACCTAATAACAACAACAACATAATTGATCTTGATAATAACCTTGCAAACTGGGGCAATAATACAGGAGAAACAAATGAGTTAAAGAATATATGACAGACTATACATATAATTATGGCTTAGTCTGGGTGTTTTATCCAAGACAAGTTGTCTAATCTTTGTATGTCTAAATTTTCTAATTTCTAGAACTGACATCGAAAAAGGAAAAGCATGTCATATCTGTGAATTCTTGACCTTTTTTCTCTCAGTCTATATGACTTGGGGCAGAGGTAAAAGGTATCCTGTTCCTTCTCTTTTTCTGACTTTTTTCAGTTGTGGTTTTGATGCCCAGATATTGTTCTCTATTTTGAGATATATTGAAACACTAATCCATTAGAATAGAGAAAGTCCACTGTATCTTGCTACACAGATTATGTCCTAGGATTATATCTCTCTAAGCCTTGTGAAGGTTGGGATTTAGCTCAGTTGGTAGAGTGCTGCTCTGCAGTCTTTGAGGTCCGGATTTTGATTCCCAGCACCACAAATATGGGAGAACAACACGGTAATCCAACCCCAAGGCAATCCCAAAACAATCAGCCATTGAAAACCCTGTGAGGGTTGCTATGAGTCAGACCAGGTGTGACGGGACCTAACAACAATAAGGCTTGTGCATATGGTATTGAAGCACTAGTGGCTGATAAACTCTTCCCACAGGGAGTGGTAACATGGGAAATATGTGGGAAAACATTTCAGTGGGAAAACATTTGCCACTTCGATGATGGCTTTTTAAAATAAGGATATGCATCAGTTTAGAAATTTCAGTGAGGATCCTGAATTAATTAGCTTGCATTGATGAACATTTTTCACACCTTAACCACGAAAGTACATAAGATGGTGAATTGAGCACTCAATTTAGAGTCAAAGAGCTGTGAAGAGCTTGTTACAACCCTTCCTGAGAAGACAGGAATGACTCATTTTAATCTGACTTGGTTTTTCATTCTGTACTTAGGAATGATAAGTGAACTAAAGATCTGGTCTTCAAGTCAGGTTTCAAAGACAATTCCAGCTCACTCACTTGCAAATCTGTAACCCTGTACAAGTTCTTCAACCTTGCAGGGACTCAATGTTTTATCTATAAAACAGGAAAATAGTATCTACCATTTGAGAATTATTGAATATAACAAATTATATTTCAATTAAAATGCTAAAAATAGGGGCCTAGCACAGAATAAGCACTAATGTGAATATTAGCTGCTATTATTAATGTTATTATTGTGAAAAATAATGTGTCAGACACTACGGCATATGCTAGTAATCCCAGCAATTGGGGAGGCTGAGACAAGAGGTTTACAAATTTGAGGTCAGAGGCAACCTGTGCATTTTAGCAAGACTTTGTCTCAAAATAAAAAGCAGAAATAAAAAGGGGCTGAGGGTGAAGTTTAGTGTCAGAGCACCTGCCTAGCATGCACAAGACTCTGGGTTCAATCTCCAAGAACTGCAAGAGAAAAAATACTATTATTCTTACTTTGAATTGATGGAATTACATAGTTGAACTTTCATAACAAGGAGAAGAGTTCACAAAACACATAGTTGATTGGTCAATGTTTTAAAGCAATTGAATACAATGCTGAGACCAGCAGAATCAAAGAATTGGGCAGATTAGGGCTTGCTTTCTCATCCTTATATTTACATTGCAGTGCGGGGTGCCCTATAGGCTTTGTCTGCAAAGTTCCTTAACCTGGAAATATATGTACATAGTTGGCTATCTCTGGGAGTTTTATTATACTCATGAAAGAGTTTCCATGCCATCTAACAACAAAAGAGTCATCAACACCATCACCATCCACAGGAAGAATCAGCTAAGATTTATCTGTTCACTTTCTATCAGGCCCTATTACAAGAATTTTATATGTATTTATGTGTTTACTTCTCATAAGCATCCTAGGAAATAGGTAACCTTATTCTATTTTATTAATAAACACATATAGTAACAGAGCTACTGAATGTCTTTTAAAATCAACATGTCTAATAATGTTCAAATATCTAGTGATGCTACTTTCAAACTTTAAGTAGGAACTGTCACTGTTTTCAATAGCATTTTCCAAGTGGATTCACAATCAAACAACAATTTGGTGTCATGCAAAAGGATGATCTTGCAGTGAGTTACATGCATTATTCCCCAACAAATCACCATGGTCTCTTCCATTTATCCTCAGTAAAATATCCCTAACAAGTAACACAATTGAACAGAAGAATTTATCATGTGCCTATTGATTACAATGTTTCCTTAAGTCTAGTAAAAGGGTTATTTTTTGTTTCCAGAATGATAACAGTCTTTCAAACTATATGTCATTTTAGATATAGCAGATACATCCTAGAGGTTTATACACAGGGTGTTGCAAACTAGGCAAGCGCTAAAGGACTAAGTTACATTCCCAGCCCTTGATTTTATACACAGGATCTTGCATTGTATCCCAGGCTGGCCTGGAGTTTTCAGTCCTCTTGGCTCTGCCTCCTGAGTGTTGGGATTACAGGTTTGTACCACCACACCCAGCTTGTTTATTTAAACTTTAACTTTATTAAGAGTGAGAATATTTATTTCAAATGGCAGATGTTAATTTTTTTCTTTTCTTTTATATGTGATCTCTCAATTCATCAGCTCTATGTAGTAGTGCATTTGTTTCAAAATACAACCAAAACTAACCCATAAGGAAAAAGTACATGGGCCCATACATCAAGTAACAGGTGAATTGTATTTGTTTGGGCATGACCACAGAACCAAATCAAGAAGGAAATAACATGTATCAGAACTTTAATCCCCAACATTACTACTTATTATCTTGAAATTATATTTTAATTCTGACATGTTCAATTCAGTCAAGCCAGACACATACTAAGTAGTTAAGAGAATGTAATTTTAGTTATCGTCTTGTCCAAATGCCCAGCCCAGTACTACATGGCCCACTGAGAACAGACCATTTTAATTTCTCTTTAATATTTACTATCCACAGAGTGGCAATATGGAAGCTATATGTGGCCACACACAGAAAATTTACATATTAATAGAAATAAGTGAAGAGGATTTAAAGTATTTACTGATGAAGATCAAAGAACATAGCCTGCAGGATGGATTGCCTCTCAACATCAAGAGAACAAAAATCCTTACAATTGGGTCTGTAAGCAACTTCACAATAAATGGAGAAAAAATTGAGGTTGTCCACGATTTTGCTTTACTTGGTTCTATAATCAACACTCATTGAAGGAGCAGTCAAGAAATCAAAAGACACATTGCATTGGGGAAAGCTGTGGCAAAAGATCTCTTTAGTGTATTGAAAACTAAGGATGTCACATTGAAGACTAAGGTGCACCTGACTCATGCCATGGTATTTTCAGTCGCATCATATGGTTGTGAAAGCTGGACATTGAACAAGGGAGACCGGAAAAGAATTGATGCTTTTGAATTGTGTTGCTGGAGATGTCTATTGAATATACTATGGACTGCCAAAAGAATCAACAGATCAGTCCTAGAAGAAGTGCAACCAGAGTGCTCCTTGGAAGCAAGGATAGCTAAACTGCCATCATTGGCAGATGTATTTTGGATATGCAGTCAGGAGGGACCAATCCCTGGAAAAGCATGCCATGTTTGAGAGAGTGGCAGGTCAATGAAAAAAAAAGGAAAACCCTCCACTAAATGGATTGACACAGTGTCTGCAACAATGGGATTAAACATAAATAAGATAGTGTGCCTGGCATAGAACTGGGGAATGTTTTGTTCTGCTGTACCATGTCACTGTGAGTTGGACTGGACTCGATGGCACCTAACAACAACAAATATATAAGTGAGTGTATACATATGTCAAACCTGATGTCATTGATGTCCATAAAAATATACACATGAATTATAACACATGGTATAACTTTCACAATAGGTATGTAGATAATACATGCTTATTTATCCTATTTGGGAGAAGGACCCACCAATTCATTCCCAAAAAACATTCAGCCATTGAAAACCCTATGAATAGCAGAGAAGCACTAACAATAGTGCTTTACCTGTTGTACGTAGCATCACTATGAGTCACAGACCAACTCCATGGCACCTAACAACAACTTATCCTATATACATAATAATATATAAATAAAATAATATTTGATAATTTCAAAAATTAGAGAGTGCTTAGCTAAAACATTCAGATGGTCTTACTTGTTTGGTATCACCAAATGTCTTGGACTAGAAAGCACATTTTTGCACTTACAAAGTTTGGTCATTCCAAAGGAAGGAAGGGCTGTAGCCAAAACAGAAAAAGATTCTTTATGAATAAATAAAAGTAGAAAATTAAACACTTTTCTCTGTGTTTTCCTGCCATCATGAAGAGAGAATTATAAAAGCAAAGTAGATGTAAGATGGTCACTTTTTTTTTGTTTAATCATTACAGTCATTACAGTCCTGTCTTCTATCAAAGATCAAGTTCTTATGATATTCACCAACTTACACCAAGGTTCTAGCACAGAACTTGTTTTTGGTAAAAATGATTTTTAAAAAAATGCCTGGAGCCGGGTGCGGTGGTGCACACCTGTAATCCCAGTGACTTGGGAGGCAGAGGCAGGAGGATCGCAAGTTTGAGACCAGAGGCAGTCTGCATAATTTAGCAAGACCTTATCTCAAAAAAAGTGGAAAAAAAATAAAACATAGGCTGGGAGTGTAGCTCAGTGGTACAGCACTTGCAAAGCATGCAAGAGTGAGGCCCTGGGTTCAATTCCTAGTACTGCAAAAAACAAGCAAACAACAACAACAACAAAAAGTTTGTTGAAGTTAACTGATCTAGGGACCAAAAGGTTTTTAGCTTCTTTGAGAATGTCACCCCACAGAAGTTCTCATTTGTAATTTGAGCGTACCCTTCTGGGGTGGGTATGCATCCAGCCTGGTACATACATCTGTGGACCTGACCAGGAAGGGGTGGTGAAAGGGAGGACAATGTTATGTCCATAGGGCCCTATACTAAGTAACCCAATACCCTTTAAAAAATACTACTTAGCCTTGAACCAATTTAATTTTAAGGAGAGACACGTAAGAAAGTACGAAAGATTAAAGGGTTCGGGGTAAGGATGGAGTTAGTGTTCTCACCTCTATTCAGAAATCATGTGCTGGTAAAATCTTCAACTAAATATGTCACCTTCCCCAACTCAAAGGAACAAAACTAGTTATAAAATATAAACACAAATTACAAAAACATACTTTTTCAACAAAGGCATGTGACATTTAATTTGAAACCAAAAATAGCTTAAAATTTGGAGAGGAAAAAATAACAATCTTTTATTTATGGAATGGAAGAAATATTTCTTCTTACTCCTGGTTAAACCCAAGCAAATATATCCTATTCATAAAATAAGGAAGAAAAAAAAAGAAAAGAAAAGAAAAGAAAAACTCCCATCTTGGTTTGACCTTCCCCGATTACACCATTCAATGAACAGCCTAAAGTTATTTAGACAACATCAGATGCCATCTAATAAAAGTTAGCAGTGGGAACTCAAAGACTGAATCGTCCCTGAGAAACAGCTCTGTTTAATGAAGCTTTCAGTGGCATTGGAGTACAGAGCAAAAGAACTTGAGTTCTATTAAGTAGTAATGTCTATTTTTCTCACATAATGATTCTATAATGGTTTTTGGAATAAAAATTGTAATATGAACCACAAATTTTAGTAATGTGAAGTTTGAAGTGCAGATTTTTTTTTCCTTTTTAAATGCAAGCTGCAACACAGGTCAGTCCTCTTATTTTCAGCTGAGGAAACTGAAGTTCAGAAAACCTAAGGGACTGTCCAAGTAGGCATCAATTTCTGATCATGAACAAGTATTGAGGACTTCAGTGTTCCTTTTTTGTTCTTAAGCAAAGTGGAAAGAACAATGAGCCATCTCTACCATAGACTCAGGGTTACTCAAGGTTCTTCAGTAATTACAAATGAAAAGCAGCCTTCTTTGTAATCCTATGTTAGCAAAAAGGGAGACTTGGAACTATAGCTGATTTTAAGGCAATTATAACTTGAAAACTTTGTTAGTGTCATAATAAGTTGGTGCTCAAATATGAAAAGGAAAGTTCTGAGGAGAAAAACCTTGCAGTACTTCCCCACTCCCCTAATGTCAATATATTATACCATAGAAAGGTATTTGTTTTCTGTATAGGCAAGACTAATATATGTAACAAATGGGGTAAGTTGCTCTGATCCACATTTCTAAAATATAGTGGATTATACATTAAAATTCAATTAAAAAACAAAAAGAAATTGTATCTTGCTGAGGATTAGACTTCTGTTATTATAATTAATGGCAAAGTTATAGTCTACAAAGGAATATACTTTTGATTTTAACATGTCAGAAAATGCAGTCTCATGCTAGGAAAATATTTTATTAGCTGGAAGACAACTACAGAACTATAGACAGAAATAAGCCAAGGGGAAAAAAACAAATGCAACTGTAAGCACATTCATTGTATTCCAATAATCACAAGGGCCTTGCAGAGTTTCTTGCAGTAAAATACCAACAGTAGGTTGTGGGTACCTTGGGAATAGTTGGTAGATAGGGTGAAGGACACTACTTCATTGATGGCTGTCTTTAGGAGATGAATTCACTTGCCAAGGTCAAGCAGCTATTTCGGTTCCGTCAACAGTGGACAAGACATGATCTAATGCCTGTCACCAGGGCCTGAAACAGCTTGTTTAGTTTGTTGGTTTTCTTTCTCTGGGACTGTTTTTATGATGAGTATCAGCAGTAAAACTGTAGGACTCTATTAAGCTGTTTCAACCTAAGTCCTTGGGAGCTGGTTATCCAATCTGTGGATTACCCAAGTTGTATTAGTGCCCTTCACTTCCCTGGCTGCCAGCCTGTACTGCTCATCCACACATCCACCTGAGAGCCCACATTGCAAACATGAGAAGCTGCCATTACTGCTGGTTTTGGCACATGCAATGGAAAGATTTAGCAAGGTAGACTTGTTCCTAGGAGTTTGTGTACATATGTTCTATAATCTTAGCATTATCTGATAGATACAATGTAAGATACATGTTTTGGGTATGTTTTAGATGTGTACATATATTCAAATAGTTGTAGGTTTACTTAAATAGTTACCCTGTATAGGGCAAATTCCTTATTCCCTCTGATGTAGTTTCCCTCTTTATGAAAGGTTATTAATATTTCATTTTGCAGTGTTAGTTAAGCACATGCAGTACTAAGTGCTTGATTTGGGGCACTGAGTAAAGAATAGTCATTATTATTATTATTATCATAAATGTACAGTGTCTTAAATATTAAGGTTATTTTTATGAAAAGAATGGTCTTATTTACATAAAAGAGTACTTTTCTGAAAAGGAAAGAAGCCATGTGGTAATTGATCATCTCTAAATGTTAATGTCTACATGAATACTCTTAAATTTCATAACTTTTTAACTCTTTATATTAACTCTCCAAAACTCTACATTTTGAAAGACTTCAACTAAACACATAAATACAAAGTTGTCCTTTAAAATTTACCAAAAGCATCTACAGGACAATATGAGGTAGCCTCTGTAATAAACATTAAATTGATAGAACTACAGCCTCATACAAAGAAATGCTTTTTTAGCTTGTACTAAGAAGAATAAGCATGTAGCTTTTCAGTTTTGTTGAAAAATTGAGCATATATGATAATTGTTCATTTTTCACTACAAAAACTCTAAAAAGTATAGATACTCTAGGTTAGGAACTGTTATTTTTCAATTATGATTGCTAAGTACTGGGGTATTTGTTTTTAATGTATTCTTTAATTACTTCTTTTGGAAGGTCCTGAGTGTTTCAGATGTCAGATGGGCTGTGCCTTTTGCCAGGGGTTGCTTAGTTAACTGTTTATTTAATGAATGGGGTTTTATGTGCAGCTGAATTTCTCATGGCACATGTTAGGAAATTCTTGGCAGCATTTAAATTGGAGAACTGAGAAACATATTGGCTCTACGGAAGCTCAATCAGCTCCCAGGCAGGAGCCGGGCTTTTGCCAGGGAAAATTCGCTAAAATAAAAAATACAAAGGCAAAACTCTCACACAATGCAAGGAAAATTGCCTTTCGAGTCAGAAGTAAATGAATGCTGGTTTCAGATATCTCAGGTAGCCCAAGAATGGGAAGGAAAAATAGTTGTACAACTTTAGGAGAGAAAAATGCACGCGGTTTTCTTGTCTTGGAGAATGAGCATTCTACATACTCTTTTTTTTTTGGGGGGGGATTGCATGAAAAACTCAACTAGTTGCTAAGTAAAATAGAGTCTCATGTAACTTCTCACATGTTTCTGTCTTTTGAAAATTTGTTTGTAGGTTACTGAAAGATACAATCTTTTTTATTTCAATTAAGAAATAATAAAGAACTTAGTATCTCTAAATGGCCATAGCAGTTACTGAACATCTTAGACCAAATATTCAGATGGCTACCTTTTTTTCAATGGTTTGGCCAGATACCAAGACATTGAATAAGAATTAGTTATGAGGTACAATTTCTGTGGTGTCTGGGAAGAAGAAAATTCCCTGATTTCTTGCTGGGGCTCTGAAAAATACTAAATCTATTAGAAAATAATTTTTTCTTTCCTGACACTGCCATGCCTGGCACTGTATCTGCACTGGTATACATAGGATTTTCGATGGCTGATTGTTTTGGGAGTGGGTTATCCAGTCCTTCTCCCAAGTGGTCTCCCATCCAAGGACTAAGCAGATCCACCCCTGCTTACATTCCAAGATCAGATGGGATCGGAAGCCAGAGTGATACTTTTGTAGGCCCTACCAGTATAAGTGTCACCGACTTTTCCCTTCTGTACTCTGCACTTGAGTGTCCCATGTCCCAACCATTCTCCCTCGCTGGAAGGGCAATTTCCTGGGTCAGGACTCCTATCTCTTTTTCCTCTCCTAAATGAAAATTCCTTCACTATTGGCTCTCTAAAGGCTCCCTATATTCTAAGAAAAGTGTCTTTGCTGGCCCATTGGGTTTCTATATGTTTGGCGCCATTTTCTTGCTTTATTCAGAAGTGGAGAGAGATGATCCAAAGATAGCTTGGCCACCTCTCAGTTACTGAATGGAAAGATATTCTCTATTGCAGGCTTAGCCTCTGGGCTGCCTTCTATCCTGGCTCTGGACCTAACAAATCCTCAGCAGACAGCTTGTTTGGGTTGGCCACCCATACTTACTTTGCCCCTAATTGGCCTTTGTTGGTTAGTATGTTGCCTGACACAATATTAATAAGAGTCACCGTATCACCAAGACCCAACCATCCTGTGGCTTCTATGTGCCCTATGCTTGCTGAGCTATATCACATAAACTCTTTATATCTCACAACAGTCTTGTGAAGTCAGTATTTTTATCCTCATAACAAAGCTTAAAGAATTTAAATATCTTATCTGAGTTATCCACTCAATACATGACCAAGCAGGAATCCAATTCCATATTTATCTAATTCATTCCAGACTCATAGATTCAGATTTTAATGCAGGCACCACATCACTTCATGGGATATTGACTGAGCTGCTATTAACTTACAGAGTACTGGTCTTAGGCATGTTATCTATAGCATACATAAGTAAAGGGATACCTTATCCCTTTCTCCTTCTTCACAAAGTGGCTCACTTGACTAGCTGTGTTTTTCTTAACACTAGTGGGTGTTTTTAAATGTTCTCTTTAAGCCAGGCACAGTAGTGCATACCTATAATCCCAGTGACTCAGGAGGCAGAGGCAGGAGGATCACAGTTTTGAGACCAGAGGCAGTCTGAGTATTTAGCAAGACCCTGTCTCAAAAAGGAAAAAAAAAGGGGGGATGGGGGCTGGACATGCAGCTCAGTGGTATAGCACTTGTAAAGGATGCAAGCACAAGGCCCTGGGTTCAACCTCCAGTACCACTAAAAAAAAAAAAAAAAAAAAAAACATTCTCTTTGGCTCCATCCCACTATTTCCATTGATTTCATGATAACTGTGCCTGACTCCTGCCATGGTATTTTCAGTCACATCAGATGTCTGTGAAAGCTGGATATTGAATAAGGGACACAGAAAAAGAATTGATGCTTTTGACTTATGGTACTAGAGAAGGATTTTTAATATATCATGGCCTGCCAAAAGAACCAACAGATCTGTCCTAGAAGAAGTATAACCAGAGTACTCCTTGGAAGCAAGGCTGGCTAGACTGTATCTGATGTATTTTGGACATGTAGTCAGGAAGGACCAATCCCTGGCAAAGGATATCGTGCTTGGGAGAATGGCAAGTCAATGAAAAAAGGAAAACCTCCACGGATGGATTGACACAGTGTCTGCAACAATGGGCTTACATATAAAAAACATCATGTGTCTGGCACAGAATCAGGGAGTGTTTCATTCTGTTGTACATAGGGTCACTATGAGTTGGACCCAAGTGCGACCTGACTCGACAGCACCTAACAACAAATTGCTCCCATGGTTCTCCCATGGCACTCTCACTCTACTCTACATTACACTTATTTTTTGGTCACTTCATTCTTAGAGCCTGCAGCCATAGCACTGTGGCATCCAATCCCATCAGATCTCAGAAGCTAAGCAGGGTTGGGCCTGGTTAGTAATTGGATGGGAGTCCGCCTGGGAACGCCAGATACTGTGGGCTTGGGAGAAGGACCTGGCAACCCACTCCCAAAAATCAGTCCTCCATTTGAAAGCCCTATGAATAGCAGAGAAGCAGTAACAATACTGTTTCGCCTATTGTACGTAGGGTCACTATGAGTTGAATACCAACTGGATGGCACCTAACAATAACAACAACAACATTATTCTTAGAACCAAAGTACCAGATTATGCTTTCAAGTGAGTACAAAACTCGTTTCAAATTTGGAGACTTCATTTAACTCAGATTTTTTCCCCCCCTGTGGTACCTGGAGTTGAACCCCGGGCCTCACACTTGCATGCTTTGCACATGCTGTACCACTGAGCTACACCCTCAAATCATTTTTTCACTTTTTTGAGACAGGGTCTCACTAAATTACAAAGACTGCCTCTGGTCTCAAATTTGTGATCCTCCTGACTCTACCTCTTAAATCACTGGGATTTTAGGAGTGTGCCACCACGCACAGCTCTTAACTCAGATTTTCTAAATTACTCTGTCACTGGAAAATAGGTGAGATCTAGCATTAGTAGGAATAGCATACTAAGTGTCACTTTCCAGGGGTCTGTACTTAGACTCAGCTACTACAGTTTCCTTTAGTTACTGAGAGAGTAGAGATGCACCAAATGCATATAGACTGGATACATTTTTCTTTTTTCACCATCACTGATAAAGTCCAATACAGCAGGTACAGAACTGTGTGAGGTGGGTACAGAATATAAAGGGGGGGTTGAAAACTCACCAATCAAAACAAATAATATTTCAATATAATATTTTAGAAACTGAATATCAAAATAATTATGATGAACAAAATATTAACAATTTAAATAGAGAGAAGATCAATACTACTAATTGTTCATTTTTCTTCTCACGGTTTACAATATCCTGGCACAGTATTGCAATATAGTACTTCTCTATAATTAAATAATCCAATCTGGTTAATCTGTTGAAAATGTATTTATTAAAACACGTGACAGCAACTAGTAGTTTTTCTGGGGAAAATGTCATCATTAGATGACATTAAAACTGGAACTAGAATGCACAATTAACTTTTAAGGTGTTGTTGTTGTTAGGTGCCATCGAGTCGGTATCCAACTCATAGCGACCCTCATAGGGTTTTCAATGGCAGATTGTTTCGGGATTCCCTTGGGAGTGGATTGCCAGGCCCTTTTCCCATTTTTGCGGTGCTGGGAATTGAACTTGGGGCCTCAGAGACTGCAGCGCAGTGCCCTACCCACTGAGCTAAATCCCAGCCCTTTTAAGGTATAGTAGTCATTAATAGTCTACAGACTTACCACCCTGGCATCCAATCTTATCTGACCTCAGAGGCTAAGCAAGGTCAGGCCTGGTTAGTTCTTGGATGGGAGACTGCTTGGTAATACCAGGTGCTGTAGGCTTGGAAGAAGGACCCACTAGCCCACTCACAAAATAATCAGCCTTAGAAAACCCTATGAATAACAAAGAAGGACTGACATAGTGCTGGACATGGCAGTGCCGGTAGTGTTTCTTCTGTTGTACCAAAGGTCACTACAAGTGAGACTCAACTCAGTGGCACCCAACAACATGTTGGTAAACTTGTAAAATCACTTTTATCCAAAGGATAAGCATGGGAAACACATTGTTTGGTTAGGCATTGTTTTAAGCACTTTGTTCATTTAATCCTCATGACAAGTTGGTGAGATAACAGAGGCCCTTTCCTGCAAATATCTGGAGTGTACATTCTGTAGACTACAACGCGTGTGTGAAGCCATGTGGCACAGACATTCTGGGAAAATTGGGGTCCATATTTTACAAATGAGGCAACTGAGTTCATGGAGGCAGTAAGCATAAGAACCAAATTTCAAGCCAGGCATGGTGGTGCACATCTATAATCCCAGCAGCTTGGGAGGTGGAGGCAGGAGGATTGCAAGTTTGAGACCAGAGGCACTCTGCATAACTGCGTAACTTAGTGAGACCTTGTGTCAAAAAAAAAAAAAAAAAAAAAACGGGCTGAGGGTGCAGCTCAGTGGTCTAGCACTTGCAGAGCATGCAAGTGTGAGGCCCTGGGTTCAACCCCCAGTACCTTAAAAAAAAAAAAGAGCCAAATTTCAAACCAAAGCAGTATAGATACAATCCTTATTGTTGACCATATAATAGAAACAAACCAAGCACCTCAAAAATCAAGTAATCTAGCCTTATTTCTACTTCACACCCACCCCACTCAGCCCCACAATACAGTTAACTTTTCATAATAATGACTCCAAGAATAAAGATCCTGGGATTAACTATTATATGAACTAGTCAAAATTTCAAGGGAGGGAGAGAGAGACAGAGGGAGAGATTATGTTCAGTGACTTGCTATTTGACTTGCTATTGAAATCATTTTGGAGTCAATCAAGTTAGCTTAAGAACTGCAATAAAATTCTGATGTTCACCAGGGTACAGGCCAAATGTGAAAAACTAGACTTAACTACTTAAGATACCTATTTTTTCTTTTCTTTGCATTTTTTCTTTCCTTGTCTTTTTTCTTTTCTCTTTCTTTCTTTCTTTTTTCTTTTACTTTTTCTTTTTCTTTTTTTTCTTTTTACAAAGTCTTGATGAATAAGTAAAAATTAATTCAATAATCCAAAGTCCCTGGAAGACAAAGAGACTCCAGCCCCTTAGCCTCTGTCACTGCTGGTGGACTAACTTCTCCAAGTGTAAAAGTAGTATTCTTGCATCGATCAGTCAGTGTGACCAAAATGGAATATATTATAAACTTTAGTTGTACATGCTAAAAAGCACTATAATTATAGGATGAAACTGGAGCATCATAATGGATTATAAAGAACAAAGAATTTGAAATAAAGCCTTGAGATCTTGTCTAGTAAATCACTCCTCTCAAGTAAGCACTGTTCCCAAATCATGCTACTCAAACATATGTGTATTTCTGATTATGTACTAAATTAAACAGAAAGGAAATAAAACCTTCTAATGGTCCTACTGTAGAATATTTACCATTCATGTTTTGGAGGCCTATAATAAGCCAGTGTCAAGGTAGGAATATATCAGAAGCAAGATAAAGAGAGGAAGCCTGGCTCTTAAAACAGTGTTTTTGTAGGAAGGAAGAAAGGCTAGGATATGGGTTGGTAGCAGAATCACTGAGGAGAAGAATCAAGGGTTGAGAAATCCAGAAGTAAAATATAAAAGCCTTTTATTCCCCCCAAATGCTGGGTGTTTCCATAACACTAGTGAGTAGGTCAGTGTTTGTAGTCATGCATTGTTAATTATTATTTATAATCCCATTTTGAATTGATTTCTTATAAATGTGCTAAATACAATGATCTTCTGATGTTCTCTACTCTTTCTAATGTGTCTTTCAGGAAAATAAGTGCTTTTTATTAATTTAATGATGTTTCCATGCGGAAATGACTTAGTCAAGAGCTTATAGTTAGCTCCTCATACGAGTCCTTGCTTTGCTCCATGATTGAACTACGGAAAGAAACTCTAAGCTTGACAGCTAAGTCAGTGTGTATCTCAGTGATCACATAAGAAATGAGATTCAAATGTGGGCAGAATTTAATAAGCCTATCCAGATTGGAAGAAGAACAGCCAAATGGATAGGCTCAAGGTGGTGGAGGTAGAGCATTACTCTTTTTAGATCTTGGTAAGTTGTAAGTTAAGTTTATAACATGGCATCCTTCCCAATGTTCACAGTATCCTGAATTTTGTTATATAAATTATTTTGTTATCCAAGTTCTTTCTGTAGCTTAGTCACCCTTGATTGATTCACCCTTGATTGATTCAGGGAGAGGTGTGGACCCTATGACCTTACACTTTGCTAGACAGACAAAAACATTCAGTTCGAAGAAGTAGTTTGGAAAATTATTAATTATAATATACATCTCTATTTGACCAAGTCTGAAGAAATCACTTGATAAACAAAGACTGTTTTTGATAATCAGATCTAAATTTAAAGCCCAAACCAGAATGACTGCACTAGAACAAAAAATAGGTTTTCAATGGTTATGGTTTCAGCTCCAAGTCCAAGGATATGTTTCTTAAAGAATCTATGTGACACCAAGAAGCTTCTAAAGAAAATTCTAGTCAGATTATCACAATATAAAATGTTTGTGGGGAGCCAAGACCATAAGTAACTTTTTACAAGAGACCCTGATGAAAAGGTGCAGGGTGTGGTGAAAATAGCAGATGTTGAGCCACAGGGTATTGTGACCTTTGAATTGAAATTACCATCTGAAAGTGGTTGTCAGTGTTACATGAAGAGCTGAAGACTTCTGAAAAGCCCTGTCCCTTGTGACATTTTTGCCCCTCCCCTCCCCCTCCATGTGTATTTAAGCTATAGCAAAAAATCAAAGACTTTGGAGCTTGATCAGACAGCCTGTCTTGCTCTCATCCTTCGTGTCTCTTGTCTCTCTCTCATTCATTCGACCCCTACTCTAGGTCCCTGTTGAACAGCCCCCCTGCCGGGGCAAATGTTGACCACAGTTATGCATAAATGGCCATTCAGAAGACCAACCATAAATAGGAAAGGATAATCAATCAGTAAGTTAGGTATTTGAAGAACAATATTGAGTCCTCTGAGTCTTGAGAAGATCATAAAAGAAAAGGTTTCTACATTCTTAGATACTTTTGTCCTTCATAATCTTCTTTCCTTAGTAGACTTCTGTCTGAAAGAGTATCTTTGTTTTTCCTCCCTGTATTCACCCACCCAGTGACTAATGGCTGAACACATTTGAGAAGTGTATAGTCCTCCTTAGTTTTGAGTCTGAGAATATTTTTTAGTCCACAATTAGATCCAACAATGAGAATTTATTTTTCTTTCTAAAACCCACAAAATTTGAGAGGAAAAGTAAACACGTGAAAGGATTAGTGTACTTTAAAATGTCAACATAGAGTGGGAAGTGCCCATGAAGTACAGAGCACATCACAGAGCAGCATAACCAACTCTAGGAAAGTTCTTGTTGTACAAAAAGAAAAAAATAATAATAATTTAGGTGCCTGCCATGCAAATTTAGAAAGAAGGAAAAATAAAGAGAAATGGAAGCATCTAGAGTGGCCCTCCTCCCCACTGGAGCTGAGCCTTAAAAAAAGTAAAACTGAAAAAATTCTATGCATAGGTCAGAACATAATTTAAAAAAAAAAAAAAAAAGCTGCTGGGCACCGTGGCGCATGCCTGTAATCTCAGCAGCTTGGGAGGCAGAGGCGGGAGGATCGCAAGTCCAAGACCAGAGGCAGTCTGCGAAACTTAGTGAGACCCTGTCTCAAAAAGTAAAAACAATGGGTCGGGGGGCAGCTCAGTGGCGTAGCACTTGCTGAGCATGCAGGCGCGAGGCCCTGGGTTCAATGCCCAGTACCAAAAAAAAAAAAACAAAAAACAAAAAAACCTAAGAATGGTATTATTATATATAGACTAGAAAATTCATGTAATAGTTCTGACAATGTAAAAAGAAAGTTCACTACAGTTTCTATCTTAAACAGAACTGGAACCCAAGGATATATAGAAAAATATTACCATAAAAAGACAAGCAAGTGGAAGAGAAGTCTTTGGTGGGGAGGAAGTGCACAAAAGGGTAAGGGGGAACTTATATGTATAATGTACAACAAAATGCATATATGGAAATGTCACAATGAAAACCATGTCAGAATGAATCACATTAAGGTGTACATTAAAAATTTCCAATAAAACAAAGAAAAGTAAAACTCAGAGAGGACGAGAGAACTCAGGTAATGCTGGACCTGGTCCCATAGTTACCTGAGGAATCCGAAAGCCTCAGTGAAGCCCTGAGTTTTGGCAAAGTGCTCTGTCCATGAAGGCCATGATGGCAGAAGGGAGTTATCCTAAGAAAACCTCAAAGGCTCTGGCTGGTTGCAGAGAAATTCTTGGGGTCTCTAGATGGATCCACAGATAGTAGGAGGACCAAGGAGTTAGACCAGACCTGGATTCTACACAAGCCGACTTCCAGAATTTTGAGCCTCAAGGTAGCCACAAGGTCCTAACTCATAAAAGGCAATATGACCATACAGTGCCTAAGCAACTAGCTTGGTCATTTTCTGATGTTTAAAATGTGTCAATAACAGATAGGAGGCAAATATGGTGTTTTGCTGAATTCTGCTGTCAGAAATCCTTTCCAATGCACTCTGGCTGCAAGGATTTTCTTGTTGTTGTTAGTTGCCATGGAGTTGGTGTCCAACTCATAGGGACCCTATGTACAACAAGTGAAACACTATTATCAGTGCTTCTCTGCTATTCATAGCATTATCAATGGTGGATTGATTTTTGGCAGTGGGCTGCCAGGTTCTTCTCCCAAGCCTACAGTACCTGGTATTCCTAGGTTTACTTCCATCCAAGTACTAACTAGGCCCGACCCTGGTTAGCTTCCGAAGCCTGATGGGATTGGATGCCACAGTGGTACCACTGCAGGCCTGAAAGGATATAATTATACTATGTTTGTTTTTTAAACTATAAGGGTCTTTCATATCTTATCTGGCTCTTTCTGGTCTTGCAAACATACTTCATAGTGTGTTCCTTCAGAAACATAGATTGTTTTAGCCCATTTCTATTTAATCTTAGTTAATAATAATAACCACTACTGATTATTCCTGGATATACAAGTCAATATGCATTACAGACATTATCAATAATTACTATGATTCTCCAATGTAGGTTTCTGTATTCTCATTTTCATACATGGTAATCAAAGCTCAAAAAGTATTTTGAAACAAAGCTCATTGCATTATATCATACTAAATCACAGCAAATGAGTTCTAACAAATGAGTAGACCCTGAAAACCTCTGGGTAATTGACAGATCTGAGAAAAAAGAAAACTTTCTCCAAACCCAAAATTTATCTTCAGGGTTATTCATTTTCTTAGTAGACAGAACCTAATGGGTACAGGGATGAGGATCAAGGTACTCAGGAATTTCTATTCTAATTATCTCTCTGCTATTAATTGTGTGTATTTCAGTAAAAATCCATTCAGTTTTCTCGTATGTTCAACTGGGATAATAATTGCCTTATTTTTATCTCAGTAATATGTATTTCTAGCCTTGTCTTATATAGAACAAATTATGTTATAGTTAATTAAAATGTATTATTGCATTCATATCTAAAATTATATATCAGATATGAGGATGGAGGGGTAGACAGTGTGAACTTGTGCATTTTATGTCAGAGTCTGGGCCAATAAGCAAGAAGCAATAACATAAAAAGATGCTACCCCTGGCATTGGTGTAATTTCATCCTGAAGTAGGGAGTTAGGAACATATACAAATGATGGAATGTGACACAAGAGATAGCAAGAATAATATTGAGGATCTAGGATCCAGCACACTAGTCTGTGCCTGGGTTTCAGAAGGAGCATGTGAATGGGCTATATCTTAGCCATAGCTCTGTGAGGTGGCAATAACTTTTAAAATAGTACAAGAGAAATGTAAACATTCTAGAAAGTAGAAGGTTAGTTATTAGAAAGTAAAAAGAAAGCTGGACATTGTAGAGTCTCAGCATTAAAAACGATTATATTTTTGTTCATATTACAAACAAGGAAACAGTAAGGATGAAGCAGTTGAACATTAGGTATGGAGGACCAAAAGGATACAAAACTTACTAGATTAAAAAATGTGATGAAGATTTTAAATTTCCTTGATAATTTGGGATTCTCACCTGCATTATAATAATAACTGCCACATATTGCATATTTTATGTGTACCATGTACTCTATTAAGAAATTTGTAGACAGCCTCAATTCATTTTTTCTGATAGTCTGATATGCTAAATATTATTATTATTCCTCTTTCATAGACAAGAGACACTGAGGGTCAGAAAGCAAAAATGACTTATTCCAACCATAGCAGAGTTACAGAGTGAGTACCTGGGAGATGTAAACCCAGATGAGGCTCCACATTCTGTCCTTCTAGTTCACAACCATTGTATGTTACACTGCCTGCAGCCATAGCACTGTGGCATACAATCCCATCGGATCTCAGAAGCTAAGCAGGGTCGGGCCTGGTTAGTACTTCGATGGGTGACTGCCTGGGAACACCAGGTGCTGTAGGCTTGGGAGAAGGACCTGGAAACCCACTCCAAAAGATCACTCTGCCATTGAAAGCCCTAGGAATAGCAGAGAAGCAGTAGCAATACTGTTTTGTCTGTTGTACTAGGAGTTGGACACCAACTCGATGGCACTTAACAACAACATGTTTCACTGCCCCTTGGATAAGGACAAGTTATAAACTACAAAAAATAATAAAGTGGGTGCATGTTGCTATAAAAACTACTTTTCAAATTATGTGTGCATTTCTTAACTGTACTGTTCTAGAGCTGCATGAATAAATGATAGCTGGTGATTGAGGCAAGATCAAGCACAAGAATTAAATTTGCTAATGAACTCTTTGAATATTTCCTGGAGGTAAGAACACAACAAACACCACTGTAGTGAATCTACGAACAAATGCTATTTCACTTACTTACATAGACTGCAATATGAATGGCCCAGTAGGTAAGATTATATTCAGGGTGCTATATCTTCAATGAAGAAGTAACTGTCATCAGGGAATTTATGAGAAACGGTTCCACTATAAATTTGATGAGTTTTGCTATTACCCACCTTGATGAATTGCATGTATAGAAATAGCCTCATATCATCATGTAAAGAACATACATCTCTTTAAAACATTTTTTGTGATTTATGAAATTGCATATACAAGAGGAACTTCCAATAGTTTTTCCTAGTATATATGTGCAGCACTAGGTCTTATAAGGCCTTAATCTACTGATAGAAGACTTGTGTTTACCCTGAAAAATAATTCACATTCAATGCTCTTCTAGCATGTCAATAAAGAACTTAAAAGAGGACATCAGAAAACTGGTGAATATAAAAATGGCAGCAAAAGAAAGAAGTCTAAAGTGCCATCTAACCAACAGAAATAGAATAAACTGGTGAGCATCTTACATTTACTTAAACTTTCAAGTGATTGTAAGAGGATGTCCATCAAACTGTTTGAGATACTGGCCTTTGTCAAGAAAAATTATCTGAAACAAAATTTGGATATGCACCAAAAGCTTCAGTCTTCAAGGACTTTTCAATTTCCTCTGGTTTGCAAGTTTAGAAACTGAACGCTTCAGCATATCTCGGATAAAAAATCATCTCCCAAGGCTCCTTTTCTGTGCAGGCAAAATCAAATTAACTTCAAACAGAAGAGGTAAGATGCATACAGAAAGGAAGTATCAGACTGTAACATCATCTTACTCTGGCTCCCTAAGGTCTCATAATATCTACCCAGGAGAGAAAACCAAATATTAACTCCACCCAAGATCTCTCTGAAAAATCTAAAGAGAAGTATAGTTTCTAAAAGAAGAATGACACTGAATGAATTATTCCACCAGGCTGTCAGTGTTTCCATTGATGATCCTATAGTTCTCTGGACTTAATATTTGATGACAGTCAACAGGATTCCAGTCTTCATTCTCACCCTACATATTATGCACTACCCTTGCTGGGCAGTCATTTGAATTAGGAGGTCTCTATGCTGTGGTTGGTGGAGCTGAAGTGATGCTTTTTTACTATCCACACCATGGACATCTGTGCACACCACATACCCAGCCCCAGTGATGATGCATTGCACTAATATGCTCTCAGAGTGCACTTGCCCAGATGTATTAGAGTGATACATCACCAAAATGCCTTAGCATGTGTGAGGTACTGTCACATAAGATAGAAATAGTTGCCAGAGGCACCTTGTCAGGATTTAAGTTCTAATGTTTTGTATTAAAAGATGTCTATGCCACCTTTTTTTGGTGGTAGATCTTTGAGATTCAGTGCCTTTCCCTGTCATGAAAGTACTCTGACTACAGATAATTTTTTAATAGGAATGTTCAGTAATTGAACATTACCTTAGTGTGACATAGAATGAATGAAGAAATTTGTGTGCATAGCTGAGCAATCAGCCCTGAACAGTTCTCAGCATGAGCCCTGGTTATGGTTGTATCTTTCCCAGGGTGGCCCATATGGGCTAGCAGTTGGCCCTGGGCAAGAAAAATGGGAGCCAGGTGGAGATGCTTCCTAGAGGCAGAATCACTGTGCAGGTATCTACTTCCTGTTTTGAACCTATGTGCTCTTTAGTGACAGGTTCTGCATGGCTATAATTATGTGTACCATAGAATTCTGATCATTCTTTCACTTTCCAACTTTATTGGATAGAAGTATGGAGTAACTTTTGGAATACCAGCAATATATAAATTTTAAAAATAGATATTACACTTTCTTCTACTGTCATATGTTTCTGGATTATCCAAACTATGTTGGTAGATTCACATTCTATGAAGGCAGAGTCCACATATATTTTGCCTACTACTTTTTTCCCCAGTATACTGTACTTGACCTATAGTGTTCAAGAAATATTTTATAAGTGTATTAATAGTCATGCTTTCATTTTACAATATACCTGTTTTCATCAGGAAATTTTTCTTCATAAGCAGAGCATGACTTTCTTCAAATTTCATTGCTTTCTATCATACCCACAAATTAAATTCCATCTAATACTAGTAAATAGTGGCAGTTCTTTTTAAGGGAATGGCTTTAACTTGTAGACCTTGCTTAAAGCCAGCCTAGGAATATTTATACAACATAGGGCAAAGAGAGAGGCAAAGGAGAGGGAGAGGGAGAGGGAAAGGGAAAGGGAAAGGCAAAGGAAGAGAAAGAGAGGAAGTTGAGAGATAGAAAAGAAAAATAGTAATTTGATTATTCTTAGTAGTAGCACTAGCTAATGTATTTAAACATGATTTTAAAAAAAGTTTAGCTCAGTTGGTAGAATGCTGTTGTGCACTCTCTGAGGTCCTGGGTCTAATCCCTAGGACCACAAAATTAGAAGGATCTGGGAGCTCACTCCGGAAACAATCCAGAAACAATCTATCATTGAAAACCTTGTAACTACAATTAAGTTTAGCATAGAGTGGACAATATAAGGAGTGGAAAGGAGGGAAGGATCTAGCAGAAGGAAGTGAAGATTGGAGAAGACGGGATGGGGATGAGGGTCAGTGAGAGATGAAGGGGAGAAGACAATTCCAATGTAAACAGCACAACTTCATGAATAGTTGGAAAAATAGGGGAAGATAACCCAAGTAAGTATCAGAGTTTAATTATATACTAGCCATAAGGCTCCATAAGCTTTGTGGATCAATAAGAGTGTTGCTAGAAATAATATAAGGGATACATAATGGAAAAACTCAATACTGCATTACCCTGTACCCCATCATCATTTACTAATAAAGGGGAATAAAGAAAACCCTGTGAACAGCAGAGAAGCACTGACATAGTGCAGGGTATGACATAGTGTTTCATTGTGTTGTACATAGGGTTTCAATGAGTCAGACCCAACTTGATGATTTCTAACAACATATTAAATATATTTAAAATATATTTCTTATACATATCTTTTGAGAAAAGCTTTATTCTCTGGAGAGATATGCACCCACACAGAGTTTATGCTCTCAGGAGAATATAGTCTTCCCTTACCCTAGTGTAGTATGTTCCAAGACTCGTGATGGATGCCTGAAATTACAGGTAACACCAAACTCCATATACATCATGAGTTTTCTATTCATTGTTACTGTAACTGTTAGGTGCTGTCAAGTCCAACTCATACAGACCTTATGTACAAGAGAAGGAAACACTCCCTGATACTGTACCATGCCCAGCACTATTGTCGGTGATTCTCTGCTATTCATAGAGTTTTCAATGGTGGATTATTTCAGGAGTGGATTGTCATGTCCTTCTCCCTAGCCAGTAGTATCTGGTATTCCCAGGAAGACTCCCATCTAAGGACTAAGCAGGCTGACCCTGCTTAGCTTCCGAGATCAGGTGGGATCAGATGCTAGGGTACTATGGCTACTATTCATACTTCTATTCATACATGTGATAATTTTAAATTAATTAATTTATTTATAAATTTATAAATTTATAAATTAGGCATGTAAAAGACTAAGAACAATAGTAAAATAGAGCAATTATAACAGCATATTACAATAAATGTGACTATCATTTCTCCTCTCAACATATTTTCTTGTACTATAATCATTTGTATCCTCTTGTGATTATAGGAGGTGATACTTTAAGGAAGTATGTTCTAGCTTCTCTTTGACTTATTTGAATGGCCAGTATAACTGCTCTTATGCTTTGGGGCCATTAAATAAAATAAGGATTACCTGAATACAGTCACTGCGATATGGAGAAGGCCCAATAATCAAGAGGTGCTACTACATTACTTACGGGCAGTTGTATGGTTATGGTAGAGAAAGGGATGATTCACACCCTGGTGGCATGGGGTGAAAAAGCACAAAATTTCATCATGCTACTCAAAGCTGTGTGCAATTTAAAACTTAGGAACTATTTATTTCTAGAATTTTACACATAGTAATTTTGAACCATGGTTCACCAGAGGTAAACTGAAAACATGGAAAGCAAAATATGATTTAGTTCATTCACAGTCATAGACTTTGTTGTTGTTGTTGTTGTTGTTATTGTTGTTTTTGACAGTATCATATATTCAAAGAAAACAAAAGAAAACAAAACTAAATTAAACTTAAAGTTAACATTACTTTTTATAATTAAATAATTTATAATTTTATAATTCAAACTATCTTTGTATTGTTGATTGCCTTTCCATGTGACCAAGATTTTACTCTTTTCCCCTCACATTATTTTATACATTATGGGTCTCCCAAGTAGCTTTGATTTTAAGCTACTTGAAGAAAAGTAAACACACACATATATATATATATATATATATATATATATATATATATATATATAGTAGTTTTATCTTTGCTAATTACCAGACATACACATGCACCCTTCTTCAAAGTGCCTAGATAATTCTTCTATACATTCTATGTAAAATAGGTGCAGGTTCTGCGTTAGAATTACTGAATTATTTGCATTTATTTTGGTCAGGGCAGAAAATGTGGCCAGCTTTCTTTTTAAAGCATTGCCAGCTTCTTCCTAAAAGGAGACTTTCTTGACCCACCTTTTGAATTTTCTTTTTCTGCTCCCTCTGACTTCCTTCTTCCTCTCCCACTTTTCTCTGTAGGTCTTCTGTGGTTAAATAGTCTTTCTTTAGAGCTGTCATTTGTAAACACTGCACCTGTATCATAAAACTTATTACACTTGCTAATCCTTCCTGCCATTTTAGTAATGTACTCCCTTTGCAGTCATTCACTCCCAGAACTTGTATCTATATCTTTTATCTATATTCCCACTATAGCAAGCAATAGGCTACTGTCTATTGGTTGTGAATATTCTGGACCATTATTACATTTTCTAATATCAGCATTTTTCACCTGAAGATTACTCTCAGTGAGATGCCTCATACATAAATCATTGAATAAGTAATGCCAGCTGATAGACAACTCCAAGAATGGTGTGGGGTAATAAGAGATGCATTTTAAACTTGTTCACTTCTCTCCTTACTAGCAGAAGTAAAGGATTTGTAATCCAAAATAAAATGCTGTGAGTCCATGAATACAAAATAAGTCTCATTCACTATAATGGATAACTATGGGCCATATAGCACTAGCTAAAAAAGATTTCTCTAAAAAGAGGTAACTGGTAGATGTCTATAATTTAAATAAATCTTTAAGATTGGTTTTGCATTATCACCAGTGCCCAACAGTAGCCATGTTTTATTTCCGTGGAATTCTAGGTTTTTTTCTTGTAACTAAATGTTTGATTGACCATTATTACTAAGGAGGTTTTCAACCTCTGACTAAGATGAACATTATGTAAAACACCAATAAATGAGAATATACAGGGCATCGTATCTATTGTTATAATTGATGATGTGAAACTTAAATTAACAAAATTCTGTTATAGTATAATATTACCTGACATATCTAGATCTAGATATGTTGTTGTTGTTGTTAGGTCTCGTCAAGTCGGTATCCGACTCATAGCGACCCTCTGTACAACAGGGGAAACACTATTATCAGTGCTTCTCTGCTGTTCATAGGGTTTTCAATGGCAGATTGATTTTTGGGAGGGGGTTGCCAGGTCCTTCTCCCAAGCCTACAGCTTCTGGTGTTCCTAGGCGGTCTCCCATCCAGGTACTAACCAGGCCCGACCCTGCTTAGCTTCCGAGATCTGACGGGATCAGATGCCACAGGGCTACAGCTGCAGGCAGATCTAGATATAGATCTAGATATATCAGTCAGATACATACAATGTGTATATATGTGTATGATTCTGTGTGTATACACAAACAATAACAAGAGTATATCTTACCCACTAGTATATCTTTCTGAAGAGAAAACCTAAATTAAGGACACAGCAATACAAAATAGTAACATTTCCACTGGGAGGCCTGACTTTTTGGGAGAAGGAAAAAATTGTTAAAACAGGTGTTAATCAATAGGCTTATTAACAGAGTGCAACATACTACCTGGGCATCTGATCTCAGAAGCTAAGCAGGGTTGAGCCTGGTAAGTACTTGGCTCGTAGACAGCCTGGGAATACCAGGTGCAGTAGGCTTGGGAGAAGAACCCAGCAGCCTACTCCCAAAACAATTAGCCCTCAAAAACCCTATGAATAGCAAGAAGCACAGACATAGTGCTGGGCATGGCACACTGTCAGATAGTGTTTTGTTTTGTTGTACATATGGTTGCTGTGAGCTGAGACAGATTTGGTGGCACTTAGTAAGAACATAGCATTTGTTCATATATGCTATGGACTATACTCTGAATTTCTTAAACTATATTTAAATGTATATTAAAAGCTAGAAAAAATGGCATGTAAGTTAAAAAAAGGAGGAATTATGTGTTTCTAATTTTATAAAATCACCAAATGCTAAAATTCAGTTCAGCCCACCGAACAACAGATTGATAGGGAATATTATGAGAAACACAATTATACTGATATTTCCTATTCTATACTGATATTTCCTATTCCATACTGAATCCAATGGCCTAGGCTTTCTTTTGCTTTCAAGTCTTAGAGCCTTTGAGCAAAACTAATCAAATTTTCTATTTCCCACAAATCATTTTCTTCTATTTTTTAAATAGCAAGAGAATAGTGTGCAGAGGTTAGGAAAGGAACAGTCCCAAAATGTCTACATAAGCAAGGTCAGAATACAATATGTTTGATGAGGATGCTTGGGAAACTTGCTTTGAAGCTGCATTTACACAGCAGGCCCTTATCTTTTGTAAATTTTTGTTTTGAGTTAATTATTGATTCTCATGCAGTTGTATGAAACACTGCAAGAGAAACTCAGTGTACTAATTGCTCACTTTGAGAGTACATATCTCAACCAGGATATTGACAATGATATAATCTGTATAAAGGGGCTGGGACTTAGCTCAGTTGGTAGAGCACTGCTCTGCGGTCTCTGAGGTCCCAGGTTCGATTCCCAGCACCACAAAAATGGGAGAAGGACCTGACAATCCACTCCCAAGACAATCTTGAAACAATTAGACATTGAAAACCCTATGAGGGTCACTATGAATTGGACATGACTCGACGGCACCTAATAACAATAACAACAGCATCTGTATAACTTGTTCAGATTTCCCTACTTTTGTACTCATTTATATGTAGGTAGCTGTTTATTTAATTATTTCAATGGAATTTTATCACATATGTAGGTTCATGTATCTACCATCACAGACCCCAGAAATTTTACTATATTATATAGTAAATAAAAATATTAAAATATACTCAAGGTTTAGTATTTATGCTCTTGATCTACATTGGTATGAGAAAATAGAAATCATTTATATCAAAGGATTATACCTTGATATTTTGATTTGGAGACACTAGCACATCTCCTCCTAGGCTGAGATTGATTCCATTTTGTTCTTTCTGCTGCTAGGGGTGTAATGGCTAAATAGAGGATAATGCATTTGACTCCTAAGGAGATCAAAAGGTCAAAAAGTCTGATCTAATTCAGAGTATGAGGGTGGGGAGAGTGAACTGGGAGCTGGTTGTATGGTGAGTGCACCAAAAGCTGGCACTACCATCACTCAGCTTTTTAATAAGTGTGCATACCATATTACCAAATCAGCAGAAATAATCTCACTACTCTAAAACTAATCCAAACATCAGCTACATCCTTGCCTGAGATCTACACAGGAAAGATGGCAGGATCCCTAAAGCGATTATGAAAAGGTTGTATTTATTGATAGTTGGGTTTTAAGACAATTGTTTTGAAGCAATATGGGTGTTTTCTTCTCCAAGTTACTTGCTTTACTTCTCTCACATTGCTTGCTTCCCGTGATGTTTGAGAACAGCTCTTAATCTTCTTTATATTTCCCTCAAATTTTAGACCAGATAGCTACATGTAATAAATATTGACAATATTCATATAATATTATGTCTTGTCTTTTTATTTCTAGAAAAGAGTTCATGTTCCGATTTTAAAAGAAAAACAGGAATTGCAAAATACACCTGAAAATTATGAATTTGGAAATAAAAATACGAAGTATGCTATGTCTAATTTTTTATTTTACCTCTAAATATTGGCAGTATCCATTTTCAGCTTGTTATGTTGGGAGGGTTGCATGTTGCTATGATGCTGAAAGCTATGCCACCAGGATTTCAGATACCAGCAGGGCCATCTATGGAGAACAGGTTTCAGCTGTGCTTCCAGACTAAGACAGACTAGGAAGAAGGCCCTGGTACCCCACTCCTGAAACAATTAATCATTGAAAATCCTATAAATAGCAGAGAAGCACTGTCAAATATAGTGCCAGAAAATGAGCCTCACTGGAAGGCATTCAAGAAATGACGGGAGAAGAGTTGCCTCCTCAAAGTAGAGTTGACCTTAATGAAGGGAATGGAGTAAAGCAACAATAGGCTTGAACATAAAATACTGTGTACATGGCACAGTGTTGGGGATTGTTTTCTTCTGCTGTACTTAGGATCACTACGAATCAGATGTGACTCAAGGGCACCTAACAACAACATTGGCAGCATCCACTCTTCCTAGAAAGACCCCTTGCTTACATCCTTATACAAAGCTAGTCACACAGATTCTGATTTCCATATGTTTAGAAAAATTTTAAATGACCTTACATTAATTCATCACATTGGGGCCAATTAATTAAGATATGCTGTTACTGTTAGATGCCATCAAGTCAGGGTCCAACTCATAGCAACCCTACATACAATAGGTGAAAGACTATTGTCAGTGCTTCTCTGCTCTTCATAGGGTTTTCAATGGTGGATTGATTTTTGAGAGTGGGATGCTGGGTCCTTCTCCCAAGCCTACATCATGTGGTATTCCCAGGCGGTCTCCCATCCAAGTACTAACAAGGCCCAGCTCTGCTTAGCTATTGAGACCTGACGGGATCTGATGCCACAGTGCTATGGTTGCAGCCAATTAAGATATAAAATATGTATATTTATTTCTGACTTATACTTGATTGATAGGGGGAACTATATAACTATATTTTTTTCTCTATCAACAATACTGACATGGACAGTTTACAAGAAACTTCTGACTCATCAATTTCTTTAAATGATAGTAGAGCAGGGAGCTAAGGGGCAAGAAGAAATGTAAAAGTAAAGAAAGGCTGAAGAAAATATAGTGATATGTACTGTAACAAAGGTTATCCCCAGCAGTGGTCAGCACATTCTAGATGCCTGAAAACTGAGGATTCCCTCTTGGTTGAGGTGGGAAACTGGCTCAGTGGAGCATCACACTCTCTCCACTGTTTGTTTACCTCTCATTAATATATTTGATCAAAAGGCCTTATGCTGGGGCTATATTCATATCTCCAATACCATTAGAACATTGCTGTGTCTAATTTATGTTAATTAAAATAATAATGGAATTTAATGTAATTCAACAGAGTCTCAAGAGAACTCTTAGCATTTGGCCACATACATGGCTAAATTATTTTAATTGAATCTTAAATAACCTTGAAAATGTAACACTTCCTTCATTTAAAAATAATTTTAGGACAAAAAATTGTTTTCTGCAACATGTTAATATAATTATGAATTCTGTATTTGAGATTTAGTCTTCTCATATATATTTGATAACTATCAAGGAGAAATACAAAAATTTATGACTACACAGAAGGTACAGAAAAGCAGTGATTTTTGTTTGTTTCATATATTTCTTGAGATTTGTTGAATCTCAAATATTAGGACATAGTAGTTACTCAAATAATATATGCTGTATGCATTAATGATGAAAAGGAAAATGTTTTAAGAGGGGGAGGCAAGAGAACTCCAAGTTCAAGGCCAAAGGCAGCCTATGCAACTTAGCGAGACTCTGTCTCAAACTTTTTTTAAAAAATGGGTTGATGTTGCAGCTCAGTGGTAGAGGACTTGCAAAGCATGTATGAGGCCCTAGGTTCAAACCCCTAGTACTCAGAACAACAACAACAAAATAACATGATAACTGTCAATTAAAAATATTCCTATCATGCACAGTTTTATTTTGAAAACAGTCATTAAGTTCTGCAGGCTGCATCTGGCCTCAAATTCATGATCCTCCTGCCTCAGCATCCTGGGTTGCTAAGATTATTAATTTTTTAAATGTTTTTAATTTCAACAATACCTGTCATATAGTGGTGCTCATTACGGTCTAAAGACTGAGTAAAGGGGCAAGATTTATTGAATATCTTTTATGCCAGTCATTGTACTGAGGCTATTGTGCTTCAGGTTCAAAGAACCTAGTATTTACTTCTCCCCAAGGTGAAAATTTTGAAGTTTAAAACTCAGAATATATGTCCTAGCCCTCACCGTCCTCATCCTCAAACTATCAAGGCTTAGTGAACTGAGCCTCTGGCACCTGTACAAAGACAGCAGTATTTAAAATATTAAACTAAAATTATTATAAATAGCTCACTCTTGCCATTGTTTTAAATCTCTCATTCATACTCCTTACCTTGGCCCCAAGTCAATAATGATGAACCAGATCCAAGTAAATGTTGATTCAAATCTACGAAATTGACAAAATTCTAATGTTTCTCTTCCTCCATGGAATAAAATGGAAAGGAAGAGTCTACTCTGCGTATTGCATTAATTAATATGTCCTTGAAAAATTCTGATTTCAAGTTTTGGCACAGAATACTTTTGAAGGACAGTAAAAAGTTATGTGTTGGAGTAAGTACAAAGATAATTCCTCCATCTATCTCCAAAGTTAATGACTTCAAATACACGCTGCCCTAAGAAAGTTCTTTTAAAGTTGTTTAAGGCAAGCCAACAATATCCTCTAGATTCAGTATGCTAAAAGAGAAAACACCGCATTGTTTGGTTGGTCATATCTTCCTATATTTCTAGGTCACATTTTATCAAAGATTCTCTTTCATACATTCCATAAATAACACTTTTACTCATCAGACTGTCCTGGTTTCATTGGTGTAGAAAATGTGGTCACTGTAAACATTCTACTTACTTTCTACCAACCAATCATGAGTTATCCTATATAGTAAACTTTAAATTATTTTTGCTATCTTTCAGGAAAGAGCAAGGAACTCACAGACAATTATTAGCAGAAAAGATAAATATGACAAGCTATCCCTATTTTGACATCAAACAAATTAGAAATGCACAGGTGGTAAAACAAAGAATAGCAAGTTTCCTTCTGTTAGATAAAAGTTCTTTGTAGCCTAAGGTTGAGAAACTAAAACGTATAGACCATTTGGTCTTGGAAAGTACATGGTCAGTATTGATGATGCCACTATAGGTATTTTGATTTTAATGCTGTAACCATAGTCTAACTGTATGAATATGATGAAGATAAGGGAGAAAGTTCTGAATCTCAGTCCTATGTGTAAATGAAAAGGACAATGTAAAAAACACAAGCAATAGATGAGGAAGCCTGGAGTGTTCTTGAATCTAACATAGGGTCACTGATTCAGTCAATGCAGTTTGACCCTGTGTTTCTCAAACTTGAGTAAGATGCCCAAAATTTTAAAGCAAAAAGAAAAGGTATAAGTTCCCACAATTAAATCTACATCTTTCACCATATTCCAAGACAGTTTCAACATTCTAGTTTGAAGAATAATGGAGTAGCTAAGCCTGTGAATTTTAGTATCAGATATGGATACAAGTCCTGTGTGACACTGTATGACTTAATAGCTTTAGGCAATTATTTAAACTCTCTGAACTTTCTTTTATTCAAGAGTGAGAATAAAAGATACCTACCCCTAATTCAACCTGCAGCCTGTAGCCCTACCACTGTGGCATCTTATCCCATCAGATCTTGGAACCTAAGCAGGGTCGGGCCTGGTTAGTACTTGGATGGAGAACGCCTGGGAACACCAAGTGCTGTAGGCTTGGGAGAAGGACCTGGCAACCCACTCCCAAAAAAATCAGCCATTGAAAACCCTATGAATAGCAGAGAAGCACTACCAATAGTGTTTTGCCTCTTGTATGTAGGGTCACTATGAGTCAGATAATGATTCCATGGCACCTAACAACAACAACCCCTACCTCACATAAGCCAGATGCAAAATTGCAAGTATTTATGATTCTACTTATATGAAGTATCTAAAGTAGCCAATCCAAAGAAAGAAAAAATATAATGATGGTTGTTATGTGTGAATGGGAAATGGAAATATGACATTGTTGTTCAGTGGGTATAGAATTTCAATTTTGTAAGAAGATAAAGTTCTGGAGATCTATTGTACAACAATGTAAATATATCTAACACTACTAAAGTGTACACTTAACATGATTAAGATGGTAAATTTTATGTTATGTTGGTTTTTTTTTTTTTTTTTTGCAATAAAAAATACCACCTGCTCAATAGGATTATAATGAAGATTAAATTTAAAAACTGAGCCAGGTGCTGTAGCCTACAATTATAGCAATTTGGGAGGCATAGACAGGAGGATAACAAGTTCGACACCTGTGCAACTTTGCAAGGCCCTGTCTCAAAAGGAAAAAATAAAAAGGGGTTGTAAGTACAGCCCACTGGTAGAGTACTTGTAGAGCACTTGTCTTGCTTATGCAAGCCCCTGGGTTCACCCCCCCCCACCACCTGACATAGTCAATGCTCTTTATAAAAAGGAGCTATTGGAAATTGAAATAATCAAAGTTATCAAAAGTAGCAAGTACACAGAAATTTTTACTGTTTTAGTGAACATTTTTCTCTTCTCAGTTATGGTTTTAGTTGGTTGTTGAAGAGGCCTTTGTTAAAAAGAGTCATGTACTCATCCATATGACAATTTAGGTAGCCAATGAAGTGACAGCCATGACCCTTGTTCTTTTAGTGAAGCAGTAAATTGTAACTTGGCAAAACACCATTGTCTTAAGAAGGGTCACTGAGTGATATTTGATAGCATTCATTCAGGCTTTCTGGTAGGCAACAACAATTTATAAGCACCTACTGAGAGCATGGGGCTGGGATTTAGCTCAGTTGGTAGAGCACTGTGCTGTAGTCTCTGAGGTCTCGAGTTCAATTCCCAGCACTGCAAAAAGGGGATAAGGGCCTGGCAATCCACTCCCAAGGCAATCCTGAAACAGTCAGCCATTGAAAACCCTATGAGGGTTGCTATGAGTCAGATACTGACTCAATGGCACCTAACAAGAACAACAACTGAGAGCACACCCATACAGACTTCAGATGAAGAGCATGGGCTGGTGGCATGGGTGTTACTTGTGGTAGGAAGTCAAAGTCTTTTTTTAAACTATTTCCCTCTCTTCCCTCTTTGACACATCTTTCCTCACTTCAACTGCTTTACTTACATTAGCCTTTTTTGGTATTTCTGAAATACCTCAGATGTGGTCACTTTGTGCATTTGTACTTGCTGTTCTCTCTACCCAGAATGATATTCCTTAAGGTAGTGATAGTAATCACTATCTCGCCTCCTCAGGTTTTTGCTCATACATCACCTTCTCATTGTAGTCTTCACTCAGCATGTTGCATAAAATTGCTATCCGCTGTCTCTTCTGGTCCTGGGACAGATGCTTAATTTTTCTCAAGTCATATAACATGCACAGATGAATATTTTTTTAAAAATTGTCTAATGTCTGACTCCTTTGAGGACCCAAGCTCCTTAAAGGTAGGATTTCCCCCCTTTTGTTCACTATTGTATTCTAACTCAGAATAGTGTCTGGTACAGCATATGCACATATTAAATATTTTTAAATAATGTATTGGTCCAATCTTTATTAAATATAAAAAAATCACTAATGTTCTAACTAAAAGTGATCTCTCCAGAAAGGAAATATCAAGGAAAAATTATTTTGTGACAAGTATACATTTATTGGATTGTTTTGTATTAAACTCAAGTGCTTTCACTTCAGTGAATGTGAAAGTTCATGTATCTCTCTAGTATTCCATTAGAACAGGTTGTGAAACATAGAAGGTGATATTTCAAAATCATTGAAAACAACTTGGGAATTTAGAAATATAAAAAGATTTAATAAAATAGTTTTACTAATGAATTTACTTATAATGATATAAATCACCTATTTAGATAATCAGCTTTATACAAAATCCTCCTTAGGTTCTTAGTTTATGTTAGAAAAATCACATATTTATAAATATCATTATTATACTTGCTATTGGTGCTAATTTATTGCTTTGATCCTCCATTAGGAGGGAGAATTTCCAAAAAGTTTGTGTTTTGAAAGAATTTACAACACTGAGACCTGAAACCTGGGTTCCAATATCAACTTCATTTCCCCCCAGCTCCATGATCTTGAACAAGAAATGATCTTTCTGTGTTTGATTCTATGGCAGTGTTCCACTATAAAAACCTCCGTAATTTCTCTAACCCTCAAAATAGGTAAATGTGTACAACAACCCTGTCTTACCTATTTCACAAAAATTGTTTTCAACTCTCAAAATCAGGAATTATACCCTTGGCAATGTACCAGATCCCTCACATGTCTGTCAGGTTGTTATAATGTTGGCACTTGAGAGTTGCTGTGATGCTGAAAGATATACCACTGGTATTTCAGATACCAGTAGGGTCTCCCATGGTGGACAGGTTCAGATGAGCTTCCAGACTAAGACAGACTAGAGATAAAGACCCAGCAGGCCACTCCCAAAATAATTAGCCATTGAAAATCTTATGACTAGCAGAGAAGCACTGTCAAATATAGTGCTGGAAAATGAGCTCCTCAGGCTGGAAGGCACTCAAGAAATGACTAGGGAAGAGTTGTCTCCTCAGAGTCCGCCTTAATGATGGGAATGAAACAAAGACTCTGGGACCTCCTTTGGCTAATGTAGCATGACTCAAAATGAGAAAAAACATAGCTGCAACATTGAGCTCAAACATAAAAAGGTTGTGTGCATGGCTCACTGTTGAGTAGTAATTCACTCTGTTGTACATAGAGTCACTATTATCCGACTTGATGGCACCTAACAGCAATATATCAGATGAAGTTGGTTCAAAAATTGTATTTCAAAGTTCAAATATTAAAATATTCATACTTGGTGGATAAAAAGTATAACTAGCATATTAAAACTGTAATTTCATGGGTAATATTATTTGAGATTAATTTAAAAAATAAATTAAGTTTAAATGTAAAATATTAAGTGACAACATAAGTAATATATACATATGGCACAATTATGAAAGTGGTATATTAACAACTGAATTTTGGGAAAAAGTCATTTGACAATTGTGAGGACACATGAATGCCTTTTCCAAAGTTAACAATGCAAACCAAGGTTAAGACAGTATTAGTATTAAAATAAAATAGTACTTAGTATTAAAATAAATAGTATTAAAATAAAATTAGTATTTAGTAAAGTAGTACTAAAATAAATATAATATTATAGTGATTTTTCTAGTAAGAGTTATTTTTTGACTTTTTCTTTTTTTCCTTTTTCTTCTTTATTATTATTATTTGAGTGCCTATTATATTACAAGCACTCAATAAAGGCCAGTCACTTAACCTATGAGCTGAATGCCTACAACCAAATTGATAGGGAGTTAAGGCCCACCAAGTGTACTATTTCCCATATCACATATCCAGGCTTTAAGTCCAGTTCTACTCATCCTAGACCACGCTCAATTAAAACTTCAGAAAAGGCATCCAAAATTCAATTAATATCTTTTCAAAAGCCAACAGGAAAATCCTGCAAGTGAACAAGCTGTTATTTTACATGCTTCTTAGGTCTCACTATGCAATACTGTAGAAAAATAGAATTAGTTTTTTTGATCAACCTCAAATGATAAAGATGGTATAATTAAACTCAATCACTGTGATATTATATCTTTGACAGAAAGGATTAAAAGAATCTGTAGCTTGTGAAATCATATTTTAATGAGCAGTGTGTAAAGAGGATATAGTATATGAAAAAAATGTGACAGTATAGGAGGAGATAAGCCACAAAAACTCTAGAGTGCTTCCTTACTGTCTGCCTTAAAAGACAAGTAATGATAAAAATGTGCCATTGTTCAGATCCGATATTTCTCTTTTATTTAGTCTGTTCTCTGCTAGTTTCTGTTTTTTTCTGAGTTTATTTTATTGCCTATTTTCTCTGAGTCTTAATTTTCTCAGATTAACTCAAAATTAAGTTCATCCATCATGATAATTGTTGTTATTAGATGCTGTCGACTCAGTGCCCAACTCATAGCAACCCTATGTACAACAGATGAAAGACTATTGTCAATGCTTCTCTGCTCTTCATAGGGTTTTCAATGGCTGATTTGGGAGTAGGTTGCTAGGTCTTTCTCCCAAGCCTACAGTAGCTGCTGTTCCCAGGTAGTCTCCTATCCAAGTACTAATCGGGCCTGACCCTGATTAGCTTCCGAGATCTGATGGGATCTGATGCCACAGTAGTACTGCTGTAAGCATCATGATAATGAACAAGGATATATAACTATTGTTGGCTTGCTAGACATGTGTCTCACTCGTTAGATTTTAAGCACAAGGTAAAGTTCAGAAACCATTATTTTATATCCACTGTCATATCCACAGTACCTGATATACAGAAGATCTTTCACAAGTACCTGAATTAATGGGTACAGGAATAAAGAAATGTAATTATGGATCACCTGTCATGTGGCAATTGTTGTCTAAAATATGTGATTGCTCAAGTATAAAGTATAGTAAAATCGACAGTTTGTAAACTTTACATCCCCTGGTAAATGAATAACAGTACAAAGTAGATTAATTACTTCTCTATTGCTGTGACCAAATATCTGACAGAAATAACTTAAGGAAAGAAGGGGTCATTTTGATTCATGGTTTCAGAGAGTCCATAGCTGCTTGGTTCCGTGTGCTTGGGTGGAACATCTGGTGGCAGGAGCATATGGTGGAGGACAAATGTTCACATCACCATGGACAGGAAGCAGACAGCTTACAGGATGGGGCTATGATAGTATACATAGAAGGACCAACTCCTAGTAATATACTTCCTAGGTCACACCTTCTAAAGTCTCCACAACTCCCCAAATAGCACTACCAACTATGGACCAAGCATTCAAAACATGAGCCTAGGGGGGACATTTCAGATTCAAACCATAACACAAAGGCATTTTTAGTTTTTAGAGCTTTTTAAATTAGTTATTTACTTCCAATTTTATATGACAGTCCTAAATTCTCAAACAAATTGTATCAAGATTATAATTACTAAGGCGGGTGCGGTGGCGCACGCCTGTAATCCTAGCAGCTTGGGAGGCAGAGCCAGGAGGATCGCAAGTTCGAGACCAGAGGCAGTCTGAGTAATTTAGCAAGAGCCTGTCTCAAAAAGTAAAAAAATGGGCTAGCGGTGCAGCTTAGTGGTCCAGCACTTGCAGAGCATGCAAGCATGAGGCCCTGGGTTCAACCCCTAATACCGCAGGAAAAAAAATTATAATTACTTTGTTAAAAATAGAGTTTTGTTCTTCCATCATTATGAAATGGGCTTGTACAACAAAGGCACTGTTTGATGTAGCTAGCTCACAAGGTATTGCTTAAAACTCTTTTCTTTAATGTGCTTGCATCTATGAAATAATCCAGAGTATCATGTTAGCATACATAGTTTTCCCCATGATCTGAACACATTTATATACCTAACCAATGAAGGCATAGAAGATTGTATGGCATCGGTCTAGACAACTAGTAGCAGCTCACTGTTACAAACTGTATGTTTATGTACCCCATTGCTTGCTGCAAATTCATTTGTTGAAATCCTAACTCCCAATGTTATGGAGCCACTGGGAAGTGATTAGGTGATAGTAGTGAAGCCCTTATGAATAGAATTAGTGCCCCCATAAAGAGACCACAGAGAGCTCATTTACCCCTCTTGCATGTGAGAACACAACGAGAAGACAGTTATCTATGAACCAGGAAGTGTGCCATCATCAGACACCAAATCTTCCAGACCCTTGATTCTGGACTTTCTAGAGTCCAGAACTATCAGAAACAAATGTTGTTTAAGCTAACCACGCTATATTTTTAATAATAGCACCCCAAAAGGACTAAGATACTTACTATAATATAAATACTCAAGCTTTTTCTCCTGAATCAAGAATGTTCTGTACAAATAGAAAAAATGGTCCAAAAATTCATATGGAACCACAAAAGATCATGTATAGCTAAAACACTCTGAAGCTGCAAAACGAACGCAAGTGGAATCACAATTCTTGACTTCAAGCTATACTACAGAGTAGTGGTTGCAAAAACAGCTTGGTACTGGCACAAAAATAGGCCCGAAGACATCTGGAACAGAATAGAAGACCCAGAAATACCTCAACACACCTATAGCCACCTGATTTTCAACAAAGGAGCAAAGCAAGTAAACTGGAAAAATGACAGCCTTTTCAACAAATGGTGCTGGGAAACATGGTCATCCGCATGCAGAAAAATGAAAGCTGACCCACATCTCTCAATGTACATGAAAGTTAACTCAAACTGGATAAAAGGTCTCAACATAAAACCAGAAACTTTAAAACTTATAGAAGGCAAGATACGCAATTCACTCAATCATATAGGCATAGGAAAGTATTTCCTTAATAGGACTCCAATTGGTCAAGAAATTGCAACAAGAGTAGATAAATGGGATTACATGAAATTAAAAAGCTTCTGCACAGCAAAAGAAACAATTAACAGAGTCAAGGAAACCCCCAGGGAATGGGAAAAAATCTTTGCATTTTATACATCAGACAAAGGTCTAATTACTAGAATTTATAAAGAACTCAAGAAAAAAACTCCCAAAAAACAAATAACCCAATACACAAATGGGCAAAGGAACTGAGTAGATAATTCTCAAATGAAGAGGTCCATAAATCCATGAAACACATGAAAAAATGCTCAACATCCCTGGCCATTAGGGAAATGCAAATCAAAACAACTCTGAGATTTCACCTTACACCAGTAAGAATGGCCAAGATCTATAAAACAAACAACAAGTGCTGACAAGGTTGCGGGGAAAAGGGAACACTCTTACATTGTTGGTGGAGCTGTGAATTGGTCCAACCACTGTGGAAATCAATATGGAGGTATCCTGAAAAACTAAAAATAGATCTACCATATGACCCAGCTATAACACTATTGGGAATTTACCCAAAGGGAGATGTGTCATCATACCACAGAGACACCTGCATCTCCATGTTCAATGAAGCACTTTTCATAATAGCAAGGATATGGAATCAACTTAAGTGCCCTTCAACAGAAGAATGGATAAAAAAAAAATTATGGTACATATACACAATGGAATACTACTCAGCAATCAAGAAAAATGAAATAAGGTCATTTGCAGCAAAATGGATGGGATTAGAGAAAATTATTCTAAGTGAACGAGTACAAGCTCAGAAAGAGAAACACCACATGTTCTCACTCATATGTGGGAGCTGAATCAAAATGATAAGAAGGAAAAATGCTATTCAAAGGTCGGATCAAAATAAAATGGAAAAAAAAGATAAGAATGGTGTCAATATAAATGGTCTAGAAAATGCATGCAATTGTTCTAACAAGATAAAAACAAAGATCACTACAGGAAAAGTTTCTATCTTAAACAGAACTAGAACCCAAGGACATATAGAAAAATATTACCAAGTAAAAGATAGAAAAGACTTAGATGGGGAGGGTGGGAGAGGGGGAAGCATACGGGAGGGTAAGGGGAAACCTGTATGAATAATGTACATCAAATGCAAATATGGAAATGTCACAATGAAAAACATGTCAGAATGAATCACATTAAGGTGTATATTAAAAATTTCCAATTAAAAAAAACTGTTCTGTACCAAACATGGCTTCCTCCACTAAAGCCGCCATTGCTTTATGAACAGTTTTTGACATAATGGCTGATAAAATGTGTGGCCAATGTACAGCAAAAAACCAAAGTGCCCATTTTAGGAGTGCAGCTATTAATCCAGTGGGGAGATGAAACAGAATAGAGCCAACTCTGAGATCAAGGTCTGAAGCCTTTCAGTATTTTATCCTCATCTCTGAGTCTGATTTCTACACTGTCATGATCACATAATAAATACCTGGTGAATGAATAAAGGAAAAAATAGACACATAAAGTAGAAAGGGCTATTAAAATAAAGAGTCTGGAGCTGTCTCTCTTTTTATAAATAGGATGATCAAGGAAGGCTATACCATGTACCATAAAATATATCAGACATATATCAGATCTTATAGGATACACTATATCTGATAAATAATATATATTATATATACACATACATATATTTACATATAAGGCAGGCCTTTAGGGAAGGACAGAAGGAAAAAGTAGGACAAACAATGACAGCTGTATAAGAAATGTAGGTCCAGGGAAGTTCTGGGTTATCTATTTTTAATTTCCACAATATCTATGATTGCCTTCCTCCTTCATGGTTCATCAAATCTTATTCCATTTTTCTTCTCTACTATTGTGACTCTCCTGCATTCAGGGGCTCTTCCTGAGGCAGCTGACGATAGTGAGGTCTCTGTGTTGTGCTGGGGAGAAGGGTGTCCTCTATGAGGGAGAACACATCTTTCTCATTCTTCAGTAAATGCTGCCAAAACCCAGCAGGGAAAAGCACCCCAATCTGCACGCTAAACACAAGTCAGGCGCTCTTCAGCAAAGATTTAGTCTTGGCTTCCTTCCCTTGGCTATTAAGCTCCATTCCCACAGAATTACTACATGTCTGAGATTTCTAAAACCCTTTGTGTGGATCTCAAACAGTTATTGTGCAGGATCCAAATTTCGACTTTGGTTAAGCAAGCTTCAAATCCTTTCCAACTCTGCCCTTGGCAGTGAAGCTCCAAGGACACACAATGAAAGGAGAAGATAAGAATAACCTCTTCAGCTCAGTGATCATTGAGTATGTGCCATTCATGGTGCTAAACTCTTCACATGCAATGTCTCATTTAATCCTCACCATTAACTCTATGGGCTAGTGTATTAGTTATCTATCATCACTGTAGCAGAAAAACCAATCCAAACAAACTTATGGGGGAAGAGGATTATTGGGAAGTCACAGTTAAAGAATCCATCCATAATGGTGGCAGAGTAGGTATGGTGGTGGTGATGTCAGGGCCTGTGGTTGAAGACCTCACAGCATGGACCAGTAACAGAGAGAGCTGAGCGCCGTGGGGAAAAAAAAAAAAAAAAAAAAAAAAAAAAAAAAAAAAAAAAAAAAAAAAAAAAAAAAAAAAAAAAAAAAAAAAAAAAAAAAAAAAAAAAAAAAAAAAAAAAAAAAAAAAAAAAAAAAAAAAAAAAAA
>VMDO01002740.1:0-11777 GCA_007922755.1 Pedetes capensis | reverse complement strand
AAACAACACTCCCAGCTGGGGATGGGAACTTTTGGAGATACTTTATATTCAAATGACTGCTAGATACTAGGATTACTTTTATTAAGTTGATTTAAAGATGAGGAAACAATAGATTATGGAAATAAGAAATTTATTTAAAGTATATGACCGGTAAGTAGCAAAGCCAGATTTGAAACCAAAGCAGTCAATTTCCATAGTTCACAAGGGCATAGCAAATGACACCAGAGACCTACCAATGAGCACCTGCACAAACTAACACTGCCTTCTGTCTGTGCACACAAGAGAAGGGGAGGAGGCCATTTTTTTTCACAAGCTTAGGGAAGCACATGAGTTGAACTGTGAGGAGTAAAGGAATTTCTAAAAGCAATAAGGCAGGAAGGATTCCCAGGTCTGTCCTGGGCAAGGTTGTCAGGGGATACATTCTGGAGCATAGCCTGCTCTTCTGTCACCTCAAAGAGCAAAGAGCAAGAAAACTTCTAGGGCTCTTCCAGATTTTCTCCTTAGCCAGGGTACAGAGGGCTTTGGAGCATAGCCTGCATCAATTTATAAAAACTGTGCAATCTCTAGTAGAGCTTGACTTTTTGGTGTGTGTGTGTGTGTGTGTGTGTCTGTGTGTCTGTGTGTGTCTGTGTGTCTGTGTGTGTCTGTGTTAAATAGAAACCTAGTTCATGGGAAAGGAGGCTCATAGTGAGAAGCTCTGCTTGTAGTTTGGGCACGTGGCCAGAGAAGAATTTAGAAAAAAAAAATTGAACTGGGACAAAAATTCCCTGCAAGTGTAAAGAACAAAACTGGCATTACAACTCTAGCAGCAGGAAGTATGTCATGAAGACAGGAAAGCAGAACAGTTTTCCAGGTGCTTTATTTAGGAAGGCATCCTAGCCAAATGAACCCAAATCAATATTGGGATCGATAATGACTTGTACTAAAAAGCCCCTGGTATAGACCAAAAAAGCACTCTGCTCTTCCCCTTCACTTTGATGCCCTGCTCTCAGTCATTTCAAAATGAATTTCCCCATGATCAGATCGTTTGCACAGTTTGTCTGAAGAAAGTCATTGATTTTTAAATTGTATATTGTTTGCTGTGAAATGTAGAAACTTAGGCATAATTGGGTGAATGACAGCTATAGTGAGATAACTAAGATGATCTATTTTATGTGAGCACCCAAAAATATGGTTGGAGCATATTTTCTTCATTGCAGTGAGTCTAGCGTACCCTTAGCACTTCAGTATCTACACATGGATTAGAAATGAACCCAGGAGTCATCTTAATGGGTCCCAGCAGGGGACTAGAATGATATACTTAAAGGGTACCAAATTTACCAGTATGTACATTTCTCTCCTATTTTCCTATCTTCAATAATAGAATTTGTACAGTTTAAAAAATATAGTAGTCATTCAACTTTTTTCTTTGGTACTATTAATTTTTAAAAGTTATTGAGTAAGATTTCAATGGAGAAAGGAAAACATCTAATAAAGAAAACAGAACCAAATGCAATATTATATTCTGGGCAGATATCTGATCTCTGTGGTTAGTGGTTCTAACACAATAGAATTTGCATATTAAATATACAATGATATTTTACTTTTTTCTTGCAAAGGAGAAAGTAAGAAAAATTCTTTAGTTCATTTAGTAGCATAAATATATCTTGGTCATGATTTAGAGATTAAAGAAGTGCTATAAATGGCACATGATTGTGATTCTTATAGCCAATATATCTATGCTGTTAAAAACATGTTATTGGATGAAATACAATATATACTGGAAATAATGAAGATATATTTTTTCAAAATTATCTATGTGAAATAATATAATTTACTGTATACCACAGCTGAAGATATTTCTAAACTGACAAAGCATACCTGCAGTAATAAATACATACTTGTATATCTTTGGTTTCATGTTTTATATTTGATACCAACGTAGAACAGAATGTATTTACATATCTATGCAAACTGAAACTTTATTCATGTGTCTAAACAATTTCTTTGCCCTAAAAATTCAAGCACATGGCAGAACTGTCTTACAACCTTTAACACCTGTAGGCATAAATGTAAGTCATAAAGGGGGCCATTTATTCCAATTATTAAACATGGAATCAAGGCCTCTTGATAACTTTAATAGACATAGCAATGCATGCTATGCTAAAAGAGATTCATTAAATCACCAAGCAAAGCCTTCTAATACAGACTGAGGCTGGAGAATAGGGCTAAGGAGTTTCTCTTCCTAAGACTCAACGGAATACCATGATGAGGTTGTAGGCAACATAATGAAGAAGAAAGTTGCTTTGATCCTTTATTTCATTTAATCTAGCACATTTTTAAATCCTAAAAGGGCCAACCCTCACTTTTCCTTCTTTCCATCTTTGACTACAGCCTCCTGATCTCTCTCTGTTATTCCACCCTGTTTCCGCATGAGGGGAGACTTTCCTACAGTTTAGGGATAATTCCTCTGCAGTGCTTTAGATTCAATTCATTCAGCATACCTATTTTGCATATTTATTCAGCATACCTATTTTGTTCTATGTTCAAGGTACCTTCTAGCACTGAGAGGGATTCTACCAGGAGAAAGAGCCAACCTCTCTTCTAAAGACACCAACAAAAACACTAATCTGTTTTACTGGCAATCTATACATCTGGTTAGAAATTCTGCTTGTGGAGATAGAGCATTGGGAATGCATGTTAATGAGGATCTGTTGACCATCTGGAATAAAATAACAAAGAGAGTTCTGAAAATAGTGGTGAGACCTCAGGGTACTGAGTAAAACACACTGATCTGACAGAATACACGTTCCAAATTCTAGAAAAAGGAAGAAATTTGGCCCCAAATCACTTACTTTTTAATTAGTTATTTATTTATATTACAGGAGTATTTCTTTAGGTTTTATTTAATTATTCTCTGAACCATTGTTTTTTTTTTGTAAATGGGTGAGGCATATTCCAAATTCCTCAATTATTATATCTGGGTCAGAATAAGATGAGAAACTCACTCCAAGCCACTCAGCTCAACTCCTCACTCCCATCCCTACTCCAAGTAATAGAAACACTGGAGCACAGATAGGAACTGGAAGAAAATTAATAACATTGCAAGAGTAGGAGGGTCAGCATTTGAGACCATGAAGGAGACCAGTTCTCCAGGCAGGCAGAGGTAACATTAACGGAGACAGATCAAAGAATGGCTCCCAGGAGGACTGGAAATGCTGCCTTGGGGAATGCACATCACATGGGATTTTTCTATATATAGAGAGAGAGATCTAGGGACTAAGTATTCCAGCTGGTTTTCTGAGTAAAGGCTTAGGGTCAAACTTGATTTTAATTTCTATTTCTATTATTATCTGTGTCTCTTAATAATTCTCCACTAGCCTGCTATGGCATGGAGAAGTGAAGACTAAAGTACTAAAACCAGCAAATGAATGAAGGAATGGATAATAAATAAATAAATGAAGGCTATTACATTAGAACAAACAGCATGCTATAGAAGACCTTATGTTTCAATCATTTTTAATTCCTCTCTTCTAATGGCTCCCTAAATTTTTCCTGTGATTTCTTGTGTGAAAATTAACTTTTCAAAAGCATATTTATTTCTAGCTTGACTAGCTTGGTTTTCACATTTGCTTTTATTTCACTATTATGATCGGGAATTAGAAACTTCTCCTGAGAATTGGACTTCTTACAGTGATAATCCATCTCTCTACTTCTACTCATTTCCAAATTTCTTTTTTTTTCTTTTTTTTTAATAATGGAAATTTTTAATGTACAACTTAATGGGTTTCATTATGACATGTATTTCATTGTGACATTTCCATCTATGTATCTCATTATACATCATTCACACGACTTCTCCCTTACCCTCTCATGACCCACCTCCCCTATCTCCAATCCCCCACCAATGATCTCCTTTCCACTTGCATGTCTTTTTGTGGGAATATTTATCTATATACATGCATCCTGATTTTGATTTAAGTCCAAACTTTTTTCTATAGTGATCTTTCTACATTCTCAGCAGTATTACATGAGTGATCTAGTCTGTTTACATTATTGCCATCCTTTGGTATTACTGCTATCATTATTATTATTATTATTATTATTTATTTATTTTTTTTTAGCTATTCTTGCAGGTTTTTTTCTATCTTTCCCCCTTTTTCCCACAGTACTAATAGAGTTGTGCTGTTTATATTGAGGTTGACCGCTCTCCCCTTCCTTCCTCCTCATTGGCCCTCCTCCCACTCTCATCTTCTCCAATTCTGGCTTCCCTTTGCTAGATCTCTCCTTACCAAAATTTTAAAATGATTAAAATTACTGCTTCTCTCTCTCTCTGCCATCAACTCTTTCCTTAATCTTTTGACATCTGAGTTTTCAGGACAATTCCTTTTCCAAAGATACTTCCACCACTTTTTCTCAGATGTGTGTCATTTCTCAGATGTTCTTTGTCTTTTATAATATTCATTAAAGCCATTCATGATACCTGTCATGTTATTACAAGTTGCCACTTTTTAAAAACATCTTATGTTTCCTTGTTGATGTGCACCATTTCAAACCATCAAAATAACCCACTTACCATACTCCTATTACTCAGAAAATTCATATTCAAATAGAGTATGCAATCTGTATAAATCATTAAGTTGGAATGTAAATTCGCCTCATTGCATATCTCAGACTTTCTCTTCTATTCCATTGTGCCTAGATAGTGCTGATGCATACATTGTATTGATTTCATTACAAGTACCAGCAGAAAGAGCTCAGCTAGGGCAAAATTGCAAATAAAAAGCATTGCATGTAACAGAACAGATGGTGAACTTTGCCAGTTCTTCCTAGTAAAGGGAACTCATCTGCCCATCTGGCTTGGAAGGCTTCAGGGTCCCACCTGACAGGATATTGCAGTAGGAATTTCCCTGGTCTGCATGCAAGATGAATGTTATTGGGTTGCTCCTCAGGTTTTCTTCATGGGGGTTTGAGGTGGGGTGGAGATTTCCTAGGACATGCTTCTCAATGAGTAATGCCATATGGAGAGGCTTTTGATGAGGAAGGACATGGCTGTCCTAGGTTTTACTTGGATTTCTGTCCTGGCGAATTCAGAGGAGATTAAGTCTCTAGCCACAATATAATCTCCTGAACCAGTGACTGATGTGTTAGCAGGAAGAAAATGTCTCTTAACTGCTGCAGCAACCTAAGAATCTCCTTTCAAGAGCTCTCTCACCCTCTCAAGCCGCAGGACCCAATTCAATCTGTCCCCTCTTAGTGACATTTAGGTATTGTCCTACCTTGAGGTATAGCCCTTCCTTCTGACCACTTCTCTTTTTTCTTTTCTCCCTGTCCTGTTCCTTAAGAGAATTGTCTTTTGACGTTCTGATGGTTCTGTTCTCCTCCTCTCTCTTCTCACTGAAGTTCCTTATTAAACTTCCCACAATGTCAATGGCTCCCAATCTCTCTCTTGAGCTCCTGTCCTGCATTTCATAGCAACACAATCCTTACTATCTGCAGGATTTTTAGGCACTGAAAATATAAGTTATCTTCTTTCCTGCTCAGCAGCTGGAGTACACATGGAATGCTCTTTGGTATTCAATTAAGGAGTTTATTGAACAAATAAAGGAATAAGTTTAAAGAAATGAATGAGTCTCCCCCTGCCTCTGTCATCTTTGTCAAGAAGCATGTCTATTTCCAAAGTGTCCATATTTCCTCTGGGTGAATTGGTGGGATAAATAAACAAGTCTAAAACAAAGGTCATTTTTGCCCACTTTTGTCCATTACTCTTCTTGCCCACTGTCTTGCTATCAGACCCTAGAGAAGGGAAAGAGGCTTTCACAATGAATTTGTTTAAATTTTTATTTAGTCTCTTAACAGGATACAGCCTCAGGCAAATTTCTTAACTTCTTTGCACCTCTCCACAGAATAATAATAATGATAATAATATTTTTAAATTTTTACATAATCAGAAATGAATATTCTGCATGTTTATTACAAATAATATATATTATGTATAAAATGCTTCAGTGGCATTCATATGCCATGTATTCTCTAATATAATCCACACCATTTCAATAGTTCTTTTGTTGTCGTTAGGTGTCATTGGGTTGGGTCTGACTCATAGTGATCCTATGTATAACAGACAAAACACTACCAGTCACTGTTCCATGCCCAGCACTGTTGCCAGTGCTTCTCTGCTGTTCTAAGGTTTTCAATGGCTGATAGTTTCAGGAGTGGGCTGCTAGGCCCTTCTCCCAAGCCTAAAGCACCTGGTCTTCCCAGGTGGTCTCCCATCTAAGGACGAACCTGGCCCAGCCATGCTTAGCTTCAGAGATCTGATTAGAAATGCATCCAGATTAGATGCAAGGTCAAGAGCTGATTTTTATAAAAATTATGGAACCACTGTATAAGTCTTAAAAACAATATAATAGAATAATTTATTACTTTATGTATTATTATAATTTACCCATTATTCATCACACTTGCTGTGATCACTTGTAACTGATACATTGTCATTAGTGCTCTCCACCATTTTACTATCATATTTATCCAGTTGCCCTATGGACAAGGAGTAATTGAAGGAAAAGAGTGGATTAAAGTTGCAAGTTAACTTTTTCCTACTTAGGGAATTGCCAAAACTTGAGTGCAGATTAGATTCAAAAATATACAGTCGGCACTATGAACTTGAACTTCTACCTCTTCTATTTCCTTTAAAGGTACATTGACTACTCATTTAACCATCACAAAAATGCTATGAAGTAGTCACTGTGATACCTCAATTTTAGAAATGAAGAATTTGAGGGACAGAGAAAGTGACTTATTTGTAGAAGTTCACACCAAAAGCAAATTCCAGGAAATATTACTTCAGAACTTGTGTGTCAAAACACCACATTCATACATGGTAACTTCACTAAGAAGATCTCATAAATAATCAGACCATATAAAAACTGATAAGCTACATGGCTCCAAATAAAATGAGCCTTTTGAGAGTGGTCAAATCTCACCTCCCAGCTCAAATCTAAGCTATTTCAGAAGTCTGTATCTCCAACAATGCCAACTGTAATATAGTTACACTATTCTTGGCTTAAAGATTATGACATAATAAAGGAAACAGACTTTTTCAAAGACATAGAGAGTATTCTATGAAAGAAGAATTTTAAAATAAGAGGAAATGAGAAACAGAAGTAATTCAAAGGGAACATGTTTCAGTGAAAACTGCTTGGGCCAACATCTCAGAAACCAAGTAATAATTTCCTCATTAGAATAGGAAGTACACGATTGAGAAATCAGCCCTGCTAATTGAGGCTGAAGCAGTTGCAATTGATGAAAAGGAAATCATCAGAAATATTCAGATATTTTCTCTAAGAAGTTAGAAAATACATTATGGTTACAGTTGTGGGTAGAAATTTAATATATTATACAGGGAATCAAGAGTGAATATTGTTTTGTCAGTTAGTGGTGTTATCTCAGTAACTATAAACATGATTGTCAGAAAGTAGAGTGGCATATCAGAAAATGAGAGATACTAAACCAAATAGAGGAAAGGAAACAAATGTTTATATGAGAAATTAATACCAAAAATGACATAGGCAGAGCTTTAGATAAGGACCAAAAATAATATTTTAGAAGAGATATGCCTAGCTGTTTGAATACAGACCATTGTTGAAAAGTTAAAAAACTGGAAGTGAACTATTTTTTTCTGAAATGATCAGAATATGTATAATAAGACTTCTTAGAGTTATATTACTTTAATATAGGCCATACTTTCAGTGATAGGTATACTATAACATTCAGAATTTGGTAATAGTTAAAGAATAAAAACTTAAAGGAAAAAAATTCTAAGTAAAACTGCAAGATTTGCTATTTGTGCCAAAAAGTAGTGATAAATGTGAAAGACATGCTTTGTGGACCTTGAAAAATTCACAGCTTTGCCTAGAAGGAAAGTTTCTAAAGAAATAACTCAAGCATGACCTTCCTCCAATACAACTTGATAAAGTTTAGTTAGATGAGGGACAAAACAGTCAAGGCTAACCTGGGGAATTCTTGTAGAATCATGTAATCATTAAAATTTTGGTAAGAATAAGGAAAGGGAAAATGAGAAAAAAAAAGACTAACATTTAGACAACTGGCAAAGAGAAAATATATTTTTATATTCTACATTTATTTGTGACTGAAAATTTGGGAAGAGAAGTAGTATTAGGGGATGTTGTAGACACTTCTACCAAGATTATTAGTATTTTGTTAAATTGAAGAACTTGTTGAATGTATAAAGGATCCTTGAGTGATAAGAGACATCTTTGATAAAAGAAAATAATTTGAAGGAAGTCATTTGATTGCTTTGTTTGTTTGTTTGTTTGTTTTCTTTCTGTGGTACTGGAGATCTGAACACAGGGCCTCACACATACTTTATAAGTGCTCTACCACTGAGTTGCACCCTCACCCCTTTTTTATTTTTTGTCTGGAGACAAGGTCTCACTAAGTTATGCAGGCTGCCTATGGCCTCAAAATTGTGATCCTCCTGGCAACACCTTCAAAGTTGCTGGGATTACAGATGTGCGCCACCGTGCCTGGACAAAGAAGTTACTTAATTTAGCTATGCCTTAGTTTCCTTGTTGTATGATCAAAGGACTTATTTTCCTAACCATTATTTTACATACAGACCCCTCCCACACACAACATAGAGCTATGTTTTCTTGTAGTGTTAACATTTTAGGTTTAAGGGGTAATATGGAATTTAAGAATTTGTATCTAAGAAAGAAGTTATAGGTAAATTAAATCAGAGTATCACAAAGTTTCCATGTGTTTAGGCATTCATCAGTCTGGAGGTAGTCTCAGAAATATCCAAACAGATTTTGAAAATATAACTCTTAGTTCTTGTGTTAGTCAGTTTTTCACCACTGTGACAGGACATCTGAGAAAACAACTTAAAGAAGGAAGAATTTATGTGGGCTCAGAGTTTCCAAGGTTTCAGCCCATAGTCAGCTGGCTCCATTGTTTCTGGACCCTGGGGAGGCAGAACATCATGGAGGAAGGGCATGGTGGAGGAAAGCTGCTTACCTCATGGCAGCCAGGAAGCAGAAAGATGGAGTGGAAGGGTCCAGGAATAAAATATACCTTCAAATTCACATCCCCACTAACCCACTTCCTTCAGTGAGGCCCACCTTCTCCTAAAGCTTCCACCACTTCTCACTAACACTACCAGCTTGAGTCAGAGCCTTCAACATGTGAGCCTTTCTAGGAGATACTTCATACCCAAACCATAACAGATCTTTCCTTCAAATAGTATGACATTGGATTTGAAACAAATGCTAGGTACATTTTTCCCCCCATATTTGGGGGATGAACCTAGTAGAACACATACTTTGCAAGTGCCCAACTATAGGGCTGCACCTCTAGCCCATTTTTATTTTCCTATCTTAAGATGGGTTCTCGCTAAATTACACAGGCTGCTTCAGGGCTTGAATTCACAATCTTTCTGCCTCCACCTCTCAAGTCCCTGGGATTAAAACTGTGCCCCACTGTACCCGGCTAGGTACATTTTTTTTCTAGGATGCTAAAAGAGCAACAGAAATTCTGATGAATGGTGTCTGATATAGTAGGTCAAACACTTCAGTTATCTCAAATGATTACGAGATTAACTTTCAAGAATTATGACCCTGGCTTCTGCAATGTAATTATAAGAAAGTCAGATCTTTAAATATCTGAGAACTGTTTATCTTTTGCAACTCCCTAAGGGATAAGAAGGGTGGTAAGAAGAATCTGAAATTTGAAATTAAATCTTGTGTATTTTTCATTTTTTTCATGATAATTTTACTAAGCACTATGACTTGTTTTAAATGGACTTTCATAAACTTATACAGAGTTGGCCTGAAGAATTTAAAAACCACTTCAGTTTAGTTAGTGTTTACTAAAACTGCCACATACATCATAGATTGGAGGGTATTTAAATACCAGGAAGACTAGGGTTGCATGAGGTAAGCCTGTTCCTTCCTTATAATGAGGCTCTTTTGTCTCATTGGCTAGTAACAAAAGGTCTGGTGCTTTAAATAGAAATATCACATCTCTGAAATCTATACTGTTTGCTGATTACATGGAGCTAGAGAAAGAACCAAGGATATTATGAAGATTGGTACAGAGAGTTACAGAGGCTTTACTAAGATCACAAGACCTAGATAGACAATTATTTAACAGTGAGGCGAAAGTATGTCCCTTTAGTTCTTTACTTACTTATTTTGAGTAAGGTTAAATAATCCTTTCTATTTTCTTTCAAATTTTATGGCCTTATAGATAAAAAAATGGAAACCTAAATGGCTGATATTTAAAAGAATCTATATTATTTCAACTAGATTTGGGAAATTCATCAGCTTTGTGGCACAAAAAATACAGATGACTACTCATGGTCTATATTAGACAAGGGGTCTCAGGACCAACATAAAAAAAAAAAAACCAATATCCTAGGTTTATAGGAAAACAGCAAGTGAACACATTCTCTCTACTGCAACCTCAGAGGTTTTTACATTCTTGAAAATTCAACTGAAAATTAAATTATGTCTCCATTTTTTTAAGTCCTTAGAGATTCTTTCTATTTAAAATATAAATTTCAATTTTGTTTATCTCCTAAGATCTCTTCAATGTTCAGAATATCATTCTTTGAATCACATCCACTTTCTTAAAATTGTTCTTCTCTTGGAACTGAATTTTGTACGTCATTATTCTTACCAAGGAAGAGGATTATTAAAAGAAGCTTCCTTCTGCCCTCCCTCCTTTCTTTAGTCTTTTGTTCCTTCCATCCTATCTCTCTGTTTTCGCTCCTCCCCCTTCTCCCTTGTACACCCTCTCCCTCCTTCGTTCTTTCCTTCTAAGTTATTGAGGGCTCAGATATATAGCCTGTTCTTAATGGAATAAAAGGGAACATGAGCTTTGGCAAAGATGGAAACAGACTTTAACAACACAGAAGTAAGAGAAAGCACTTTCTGAATCTTACCAATCTGGCTCTGATTTAACAAGGAAACTGCATTTTTAGCAGGAATTTAAGATGATACAGATGCAAATGATGCAATGAGTCCACTCTTTCCATGGCTGCCTTCTATTACTTGGTGCCATGGGAACTTCTGGAAAGGCCTGTGATAGGATCTTCATTTAAAAGGAATAATGGATCAAAACACACTAAGCCTCCAGGTAAATATACTGAAACAGATCAAGTGGAAGATATGGTCCAGAGATACTTCAAAGGTAGATTTAGAGGAAGTGTGAGTTTTAAGGAAGGAAGAATCATAAATACTAACATAAGCAAAATCTACATATTTCTACTAAAAAAATCAAATCAGAGATTATGACTCTTTGGTGCACAGTTAAAAGAATTTGGCATTAATTAAAAAAGTAAGAAAATTGGGTTCCTGGAATGCAGTTTTTAATCAGTTAGATTGCACATTTCTTAAAGTTGATGAGAACACATGAAGTTTAACCCAAATGCACTTTACTTAAACTCTGTAAGATCTGGTGTTTTTTGTTGAGTGAAGAGCTTAAACTTTGTATACTTTAAGGTCCTTTGCACAGCATGATTTAAATTCTGAGTTAAAAACCTTATTGTGGTGGTGGCTGCAAACATAGAAAAATGCATTTTAAATAATAAAGCTATCTTAAAGTCCTTTCTCAAAAGTCATCTAGCCAAAGAGATCCTAACATATCACAGGGAATGAACCTACTTATTCTCAAATGATAAGATAAAAATTTTCTACTACTCAGCAATCAAAAAAAATGAAATAAGGCCATTTGCAGCAAAATGGATGGAATTAGAGAAAATTATTTTAAATGAA
>VMDO01002739.1:130118-160197 GCA_007922755.1 Pedetes capensis | reverse complement strand
TTTTTTGTTTTGATGACCTGTCTCTTGACACAAGTGGGGTATTGAAGTCCCCCATTATTATTGATTCTGGACCAATAAAGTTCTTTATATTCCATAAGGTTTGTCTTATAAAGCTAGGAGCTCCTATGTTCGGGGCATATATATTAAGGAGCGTTATTGATTCTTGATCGATTGTTCCTTGTATTAAAATGTAGTGACCCCTTCTGGATTCTTAAACAAAACACTGGATCAGTTAAGTCAACATGGTGACAGGGAAGGAGAAGTCAGTGCATGCCTGCCCCCAAGCATCATCTCTGTACCTCTCTCTTTACCACATTCTGTAGAGATGCACCTTTGCCACATTGCCCCAGGACCTATGTCAGACGGGAGACTCAGAAGGTTCATGTTTACTGTTCTCAGAGAATAAAAGCTTACAGGAATTAAGAAATTAACTGTGTACTATATCACAATCTTTGCATACTCTCTGAGGCTTAAATTATTATTCTTGCTTTTGTTTGTTTATTTTTTGAGACAAGATCCTGCTATGTAGTACAGACTGGCCTCAAACTCTTTATCCTCCTGCCTTAGCCTCCTGAGTGCTGAGTGCCCCATCATGCCTGGCTTTAAGTCATTATTCTTGAAGAATTTATACAAACAATCTCTGCCTCCTAATGTTTTCTTTTAAAGGGTTATTTATAGATATTGAGACTGTCCTGTCTGCTGAGCCAAATTCAGCATCAATAAAAGTACATCCTTATGCAGCTGAAAAGGCAGATTGAACACTTGGGTATTCTATCTCTGCTCATCTGACATCTTAGTGAGCTCATTTCCTACAAGACCTTTTCACATTTACAAAGGCCTGGAATCTGAAAAGGATGTTTAAAATACTAGTGACAAAATCAAATTTTAAAGGGTATCAGAAAGGTTAGAAGCATGTGCAGAAAATTAAAGTAAGCTAACCAGCATCCAACAACAACAACAACAACAACAACCAAATAAATACAAAGTCCTGCCATTAATCCCAAACTATAAAACAGAAAAGATTTGACTTAATGTAAGTACACATGGGGCTGGCATTTAGCTCAGTTGGTAGAGTGCTGCACTGCAGTCTCTGAGGTCCTGAGTTCAATTCCCAGCACCACAAAAATGGGAGAAGGATCTGGCAATCCACTCCCAAGGCAATCCCGAAACAGTCAGCCATTGAAAACCCTATGAGGGTTGCTATGAGTTGGATACCAACTTGATGGCACCTAACAACAACAAGTACACATGATTCCTTGAAACCAACTTTTGAATTAACTTCAAGCTTAATAAGAATCTCAATAATCAAGAGCCTATCAAAATATTTTGCATTCATAACTGTTCTTATCAAATATGGCATTAATTGTTTTGTATGTATTCTATACGTGAGGGTTGCTATGAGTTAGATCCGACTTGAGGGTACCTAATAATAACAACAACATAGAGGTGAGGCAATAGGTCTGGCATTTGGGTTAATTTTGAACATTTTATTTTAAGGAAATATTAGCCAACCATAAAACAGGGTGGCTGGAATGCTCATGGGTCTCAAAACCATGTCTGATGATAATAAGAATAATAATAGCAACTCCATGTAATGAAGCTCTATTGAGTACTAGACTCTATGGTAAACACTGTATAAGCCTTGAATGGCTGTGGAACTGAACATCTGTAACCTAAAAAATTCAATGAAAAGCCATCTCCCTGGATAAACTTTTGTCCATAATTTTCAGACAACAGTGAACATGCTAATAATGTTAATGATAGCTGCTATCCAATAGCCAGGAAATTAATTAAGTGGCAAAGATAAAAGATTTTTGCTCCAGAGGGGAATCTAGACTAAGTAGGTAGAAGTTATAGGGAGGCAGATTAAATCTCAAATGTAATAATAATAATAATAATAATAATTTCTAACCTGTATTTAATATATATTATTGCTCAGAAATAGTGTAGGAGGCTGTTTTTTAACTTTTAGGTGCTCAATATGTATCAGGTCAAGACTATTCATCTCTTGCCACTAGTCAAGTTGATATTGTTATCCCCATTTTATGCATGAAGAAATTGAGGTGCCAAGTAAAAATTTCCTGAAGTTCACACAGCCAGGAAATGACAGAATGAAGGATTGCTGATTTAACAGTCCATTTATTTCACTGCTTTATGAGTTTCCCTATCATTGTAAATAATCTCCCATGGCCATTGGCTAAATATCCATCTCCTGAGGACACCTTTAAGAGAATTCCTATATTGAGTCATGGGAAGTCCCACCTCTTGAATCCTTGAAGTGCTTAATACCAATGAGCCTGTTTCTCAAATAATATTCTTTTATAAGAATGAATGTTTAGTAATTGCCTCATGAAACCTCAAAGTAAAAGGACTATTGACTATTTTTAAGTGAATCTAAAGAGATCAGTTTGAGTTGAGGGAATGTAAAATGCTCTCAGTGAGGGCTATTCACTAATTCACCCTGAATTTCATTGAGAAAGCACTCCATTAGTCTCCTAATAAAATTGTTTCCAAGCCAGTTCCTGTGCTTACTACTCTGTCACAGCCTTAAGCATTTAAGCTGCACATTTTACTGGAGAGGAAATGCAATATATGTCAAAATACTTTTATATCTGTTATGAAACATAAACATGGACCTGAAGAAAGCAAAATATTTAAAAACAGAGAAAATAGACATTTGTTGAAAGTCTAATATGTTTTAGATACAGTCTAGTGATTAGTCCAACACAAGGAGGGTAGGAGGGACAGCAGAGCTCAGTGTTGCTTTGACAGGGTTTGTGAAGAGACCAGCAGAAGCCTAGCAAGATTCTGAAGAAGAGTGGAGGGAAATACTGCTGGATAGGTCCATCGCAGGAAAAGAGCCTAAAGAGAGGCTTGATTTCTGAGCAGGGCTTTCAGAACTGCTGTTCCGGGCATAGGGAGCTAGGCTGGATTCTTGAGTAGAAGAGTAGAATAAGGAAAGTAGGTCAAGAATATGGGAAATGTATTCTCTCTATGCTAGGAAGGAACTGGAAGCCACAGAATAAGAAAGAGAAGAGGTTGTTTTAGGGAAAGAGTTTTATCCTCTGAGGTTGCAAAAATAGATTTTAATAATAATGTTGTTGGGTGCCATCAAGTCAGATCCAACTCATAGCCATCCTGTGTACAACAAAACAAAACACCACTCATCACTGTGCTATGCACAAAATCTTTTTATGTTTGAGCCCAACGTTGCAGCCAGTGTGTTTCTTCTCATTTTGAGTCATGCCACAGCAGCAAAAGGAGGTCCTAGTGGCTTTATTTCGCTTTTGTCACAAAGGTCAACTGCCTGGGGGGCTCATTTTCCAGCACTATACATGGAAGCAAGAATGGCCAAACTGCATCCTACATATTTCAGACATGTAGTCAGGAGAGGCCAATCCCTGGAGAAAGACATCATGTTTGGGAGAGTGGCAGGTCAATGAAAAAAAAAAAGGAAAACCCTCCACCAGATGGATTGACACAGTGCCTGCAACAATGGGCTTAAACATAAATAAGATCGAGTGCCTGGCACAGAATCAGGAAGTGTTTCTATCTGCTGTACATAGGGTCACTATGAGTCGGACTCAATTTGAGGGCACCTAACAACAACAACGCCTGCAGCGGTAGCCCTGTGGCATCCGATCCCGTCAGATCTCGGAAGCTAAGCAGGGTCAGGCCTGGTTAGTACCTGGATGGGAGACCGCCTGGGAACACCAGGTGCTGTAGGCTTGGGAGAAGGACCTGGCAACCCCCTCCCAAAAATCAATCTGCCATTGAAAACCCTGTGAACAGCAGAAAAGCACTGACAATAGTGTTTCCCCTGTTGTACAGAGGGTCGCTGTGAGTCGGATACCGACTCGACGGCACCTAACAACAACAACAACAACATACATAACAGTGCTTCTCTACTATTAATGGGGTTTTCAATGGCTAATTGTTTTGGGAATGTGGACTGCTGGGTCCTTCTCCCTAGTCTGACTTAGTCTGGAAGCTCAACTGAAACCTGTCCACCATGGGTAGCCCTGGTGGTATCTGAAATACCATTGGCATAGCTTTCAGCATCACAGCAACAGGCAAGCTTCCACAGCACCGACAAGCTGACAGACATGTGGGGGATTAGTAATAATAATGAACACTTAAACAACACTTATTGTGCACCAGGTAGTTTTCTTTCTTTTTTTCTCTTTGTCTCTTTCTTTCTTTCTTTCAGTACTAGGGAGTTGAACCCAGAGCTTTGTACATATAAGGCAAGTGCTCTACCACTGAGCTGTACCCCCAACCCCATTTTTAATTTTTTTTCTTGAAACAAGGTCTTGCTAAGTTGGACACGCTGCCTCTAGCTTCAAATTTACAATCCTCCTGCTTTATCCTCTCAAGTTGCTCGAATTATAGACACATAGCTGTCAAGTGGTTTTTCAAAGTGCATTGGGTGTATTCCCTCTTTTATACTTAAAACAATCCTGTGAAATGAGAACTATTATTGTTTTTATCCTCATCTTGCAAATGAGAAAACTGAGGCTTCTAAAAGCAATTTGCCAAAAGTCACAGAGAGAAGCTGCCCAGTATCCAGTGCGTGGTCACCTACCAGCCACATTCTAGTGACTAATAGCAATCCATTTATCTGGTGACAATATCTGATACCTAGCTGTTTACTCTTAGTTATGGCTTGAGCATATTGTTCTAGGAAATGATAGATGCAGCAGGGATGCAGTTGTGTTCCTTGGCCCATAAACATGGTCAACTATCTGATCTCCAATATTGAATTCCTGTGCTCTTTTCTCTATACACCTAAGGAATATGACAGAACTTTGCAAGTCTTAAACTAATATATATACTAAGAAAAATAAAACTAAGTGTGTGCTTTTTATCTGCAGTTGTTTTATTTACAAATGTTATAGATTCCTTTCCACACACATGGCATAACATATGTGTACTCTTTTTCCCCCAATTAGGGGCTCAAGATCTGGATCGCATCCGACTTTCCACCTACAGAACAGCATGCAAGCTGAGATTTGTGCAGAAGAAATGCAATTGTAAGTATGCCAGTTGTTTGGGCTAATTAACCTCATGAATACTATAGTTTACATTTGTTCCTAAGTTTATTAAAACTGGGTTTTCTTAAGAGTTGATAAAAATATGTTTACACAACAACAAAAGAGGTATTATGATACACAAGTGGTAGGCAGACTGATGCCAAGTAATTCTGAGATCTGAGTTACTCTTAATCACCAAGGTATTGAGATGGATGAGGCTTTGGATGTGTATATATAATCTTGACCTTGGAATGGCTTAAATCTGGGTAGATGTATTTCTTCTTTTTGCTATTCTTTGTTGTTGTTATTAGGTACTGTTGAGTCTAATCCAACTCACAGCAACCCTATGTACAACAGATGAAACATTATCCCACACTATGCCATGCGAAACACTATGTCAGTACTTCTCTGCTATTCATATGGTTTTCAATGGCTAATTGTTTTGGGAGTGGCCTGCAGGTCCTTCTTCTAGTCCTACAGCAACCCAGTATTCCCAGATGGTCTTCCATCCAAGTACTAACCAGACCGGACCCTGCTTAGCTTCTGAGATCTGATGGGATCAGATGCCACAGTGGTACAGCTGTAGACATTTCTCTACACTAGGTATTATAAGTGCAATGTCATCAAAATGGTTTCCAAGAACTTTAAAAAACATCATGTTAAACACTCCTCATGTGTGCATTTCTTTTGTAAGTATAGGAAAATATTTACAAGCACCTGGAAATCCTTTTAAGTTTCTTTCTGAAACTATAAAATTAGGCCTTTGCATCAGAGTATTAACTACATTTACCAACCTAGGACAAGAGCAATAGAGGTATGGCTTAAAGAAACAGGAACTTGCTCCATTTTGCACCTTGGTCTTTTAAACATTCACAGGAAGGTGGATCACTCATCACATGAGCAATTTTACATTCTCTGTTGGGTCAATGCTCTCCACATCCATTTTCTTCTGGAGAAAAATATCACTTCATAGTTTGTGTGTATAAACTTAATTTTTTTCTTTTTTTTTTTTGAAAACTCACTACTATTAAAAATTAATAACGTCTCGTTTTCCAATTAGTATTGGATGAACATTTAAAAAATGAAAGTCCTAATGTTCTTCTGAGCATGCGCATGCAGTTCTTGAATAACTGACATGGGAATTAGACTCTTGATGAACACAGAGACCAGCCACCTCCACATAGCCACCCTACCAGAATCTCCAGCAGGACTTTCCCCCGGCCCTGCACAGGCCACCCAGCCCCAGGCTTCTGAGTGTGTAGCTGATCTAGACCAGAAGGATGGGCACTTCAGTATGCTCAGCTACAGCCTGGTCTCCAGCCCCAGGGGTTAAGCCTGGGGCTGAAGTTTGGGGGAAAAGGGGAGCAGGAAAAAAACATACACTGGTCAACATCAAATATGTGCCTTGACTCCTCACAGGAAGCTAAACCAATCCAAAAAGAGCAATGAGAAAAGTGCTACAGATATTGAAATGCTGTGTATTTGCAGTCTCCAGCACTGATGAGCCAATGGAAGGCTTTCCAGTGCTGACATTAGGGGACAAGGAAAATGCTCCCACAGACAAAAAGGCCTCTCCTTCCCCCTCACGTAAAAACAAAAGGAAGAATCTCCAAGTTTTCAACAATGAGACTGATGGGATTCTCCCCCATTCTTACCCCTTACTAGCCAGTGGCCTTCCAAATTAGGGAGGGGAGGGAAAAAGTATGAGAACTTTTCCCCCTTACAGCTTTACCAGGAAGAGCCTTCTCAGACACCTTTCAGTACTACTGGGGGCTTCAAAAAAAAAAAAGACTTCTAAATGGTAGGGAGAAACAAGAAAATAAGCAGAAGGAAAGAAAGGAGAGAACGGGAAGGGATGGGAGGGGATGAAGAGACTTCTCATGTTTGGTACCCATACAACCAACATTGCAAAGTGCATACTCTTAAGACTCATGAAGCCCCTGATTGGGGTACCCTAACCCTGCAGGGGACTGGGATTTAGCTCAGTTGGTAGAGCGCTGTGCTGCAGTCTCTGAGGTCCCAAGTTCAATTCACAGCACCGCAAAAATGGGAGAAGGGCCTGGCAATCCACTCCCAAGGCAATCCCGAAACAGTCAGCCATTGGAAACCCTATGAGGGTCGCTATGAGTCGGATACCAACTCGATGGCACCTGACAACAACACAACAACCCTGCAGGTCTTATCCCATCTCTCCTACTCTTAGAAAGGACCATCCTCAGTCTTGCACATCTGTTTTTCCTCTTCCTCTTGTCCTCTGGCTGCAGCCTTATTCTATATACCAAATTGTGTCTTAGTCACACTGACCTTCTTCAAAAACAGTGAGGAAAAGGAAGGGATAGTCCACTACAGGTAAAAATAGAACCTTCATACCTGTCCAGTCGCTTCTCCCTATATCCATTCATTCACCTCTGAATTGAATAAGCATATAATGAGCTCCTATTACATTTGCCTGCCGCCATACCACTGTGGCATCCAATCCTGTCACATCTGGGAAGATAAGCAGGGTCAGGCCTAGTTAGTACTTGGATGGGAGACCGCCTAGGAACACCAGGTGCTGTAGGCTTGGGAGAAGGACCTGGCAACCCACCACCAAAAAATAATCAGCCATTGAAAACCCTGTGAATAGCAGAGAAGCACTAACAATACTGTTTTGCCTGTTGTACCTAGGGCTGCTGTGAGTTGGACACTGATTCAAATGGCACCTAACAACAACAACTATGTGTTTGGCACTGTGTTAAGATCTAGAAACAGCACAGTAGTGAATTAGACACAATCCCTACCTTAAGATTGCTCAAAGTCTAATTGGGTAGATGGATTTCCAAGAAGACATGTAAACTCATAGACTAACAATAGAGCCGGGCGTGGTGGCACACGCCTGTAATCCCAGTGGCTTGGGAGACGCCTGTAATCCCAGTGGCTTGGGAGACGGAGGCAGGAGGATCACAAGTTCAAGACCAGAGGCAGTCTGTGTAACTTAGCAAAATCCTGTCTCAAAAAGTAAGAAAATGGGATGAGGGTGCAGCTCAGTGGTCCAGCACTTGCAGAGCATGCAAGTGCGAGGCCCTGGGTTCAACCCCCAGTATCACACACACACAAAAAAGTGTAACAATAGAAATATACACATGGTGTTTGGGAGTCATGGGGAGGCTGTGCCCTGATTTGAGGGATAAGGGATGTGGGGAGAACTTTCCTGGGGAAATCTGGGCTGGATCTTAAATAATTAGTAGAGGTAAGGAAATAAAAAGTCTTATTTGCTTTATAATGTAACTTATGAACTTCGTGCATGATAAGGATGAGAAAAGATACTACATCCTTTACCAACTAGATGAAGTTAAGGTTCAGGGAAGAAAAACAAGTGTATTTTGAATGTTCTGCTTCTTTTTAAAATTGTTTCTACCTTGATCAGAAGCATTAAATACAAATGCTGCATGTGTTTGCTGAGTTCTCCTTCCTGACAATAAATTTAACAGTTGTAATGGTCAAAGTTACCTACAAAATGCTAACATAATTGATCTTGGCTTACCTTAATCAAAGTTGGAGACTTTCTTCTCCAACAGTAACCAAAAGTGGTGATTATTTTGGGTAATGTAACATAAGTCAACATTGAATACATATCCTTGTATTAGAGGAAGGTAATTTTAGTCTGCAATAAAACTTATCTCACAATGAATTATGGTACCTTATAATGGAGTTTTACTGGATAACAAAAGAAATAAGAAAAAATTTAGGTCAGCACATTTGTAACTGAATGCAGTGGGTTTGCCTTTGGTGAGTGCAAAGCTAATAAGCACAGCCAGGAGGTATAACAGCGCATAGAGCTTCATTACTTGCAGCAAGTAAGGAACACGAAGGGCATAACTCTAAGCAGTATCTCCCGGAGCAGACTAAGTAAGGAGCTTTAACTAGAGAAACTCTTGCAAGGAAGACTGGGTCCATGTAGAGGCAATTTCATTCTTAAGCATGCTCTGTTCTACTCCATGCTTCTTCTGGTGGGAGGAGACACCTCTGGGCAGGGAGCTTAGTATTATAATGAGCATAGATTACTCTGTTGTTATTGTTAAGTGCTGTCCATTCAGGTCCAACTCATAGTGACCCTTTGTAGAACAGGATGAAACGCTACTTGACATTCTGCCATGCCTGGCGCTATGTCTGGCAGTGCTTCTCTGCTATTTATGGGGTTTTTCAATGGCTGATTCTTTTGGGAGTGGGCTTCCAGGTCTTTCTCTCAAGCCTACAGCACCTGGTATTTCCAACCAGTCTCCCATCCAAGGACTAACCAGGCCCACTCCTGCTTAGCTTCTGAGATCAGATGAGATTGGACATCAGGGTGGTATGGCTGTAGATGATGTTTACTGTAGGTCACCTAAAAAGGGTGGAGCAGGATAACTCAGCAATTTGGAGGTTCCTTGAAAGTATTTTGGCAGACCTTATCTGAAAGAAAAAAACAACTGTAGAGGAATGCTTATGGTCACTTAAAGGGGCAGTAGCTTTTTCCTGCAAAAATAGGTGCTTGTCCTTGAAGTGCCTACCTAGAGGCTAAGACATTGCTTTATTGGAAACTATCCTAGTCTATCTGAGCTATTACAACAAAAATACTATACACTGGGTAGTTTATAAACAATAGAAATTTATTTCTCAGAGTTCTAAAGACCAGGAAGTCCAAGATTAAGGCACAGATGATTTAGTGTCTATTGAGGGCCTATTTCTGATTCACAGATGGTACCTTCTCAGTTGTCCTTCTGTGAGGGATGAGGCAAGTTGGCTAGCTGTCTTTCATAAGAGTTCTAATCCCAATCATGGAGGCTCTGCTCTTATTACCTAATCACCTCCCTAAAGTCCTTACTTCTACACTAGGGACTAGGTTTGCACAGGAAATTTCTGGGGAAGGTAGGCACAAATCTTCAGACCACCACAGAAATGTATTATAGAATTTATTTCATAGAAATCAGTGGGTCTTAACTGAGAACAAACTGTAAAGTCCTTATTTATAGGTAAAATTTATTTTGTATATTAACAGAACTAAGTTAAAAACACATATGGAATGAAAGAAACATAAAACTGGAACTTGTAAAGTCATCACATAGAAAAAATAAATAATGTCTGGATACAGTATGGAGTACATAGGTCTTTAGACAATTTATTTTTTATTTAAATTCAAAGACCACAAATACTAGTTAATTACCCATACTTCCTTCCCCATAGTCCCTGCCTTCTATGTTTGTACCTTCCTATTCCAAGCATTGGGAGACAGACCCAGCAACTCACTCCCAAAAATCGATCCACCAGTGAAACCCTATGAACAGCAGAGAAGCCCTGACAATAGTGTTTCCCCTGTTGTACACAGGGTCGCTATGAGTCGGATACCCACTTGATGGCACCTAACAACAACAACAATACCAAGCACTGATTTCTATTATTGATCTTTGTGTTCATTTTTCTTGATGCAAGTCCTGGTAGATGCTGAGAATAATGATTCCCAGTGTTTTAAAAGGACTCCAAATCAGAGGCCAGAGAACTGTGGCCCATGGTCTAAATGTGGCCCAGCACTTCTTTTTGTGTAGACCATGAACTAAGGCTGTTTTTAGAGATGGATATTTGCAATCAATCTGACAATAGAGAACACTAATATATAACCCCAATTAAATAAAAATTTCCTCCCCAAAAAAGAAGAATTCCATCCTTCTCATTGGTAAGCCAGCATTTAGAAAGAAAATGTATTCAATTATTATATATTTAATTTTATCAATGAAAATGTTGTGGAAGTTTTCTCTTATATATGTAGCTATATGATATCTTTGATTATGTCTCTTTGTCCATCAAAAATGTTTACCAACGTCAGTTATAGAAGAAGAGTTGTAAGAACTCCTCTTTTTTTCCCAGCAAAAGACTCCATTCCTTCAATGTTCCCTCACAGGAACTGTTTTCCAAATCACTTCTTCCTCTAATCATTCTTCTTTGTACCCTATTATACCCTCCCTTCTTAGGACCTAAGTAGCATAGTTTCTAAGAACAGATACCTCTAAAAGTTGTTGTTGTTTAGGGAGCACTAAGCTGGCTATTTTGTATTCTAAGAGGAATGGGACAAAATGAAGAATACAAATAATATTCCTTTTCTAATCCACAACACTTTCTTTAATTTCCAGGCTTGTGGTTAACTTACCACAAAAACGAATACCCTGTAAGTCATTTATAAGCATATGTGAAATGACAGCATCTCAACTTTTATTTTAAATAATAGCTGCTTCTTACCAGAACATTATTTCTTTGGTCAGTGTTGACATGCTTAATGATCCAGTTACCCTGCAATATCAGCAGATTTTTTTTCCCCAGAAATTACTTTGGAGCCAATGAAAATGTAGCCTTTAGTTCATGAACAACAAAAAGCAACAAGAAAAATAAATCAGAACTATCCAACCCCTCCTATTTAATAGTGGGAACAAAACCAAGGAAGCGAAGGTATACTTTATCTCACACCAACAGCTAATATTGCCCATCTTTTACTCTGGCTATGTATAGCTTAAGTTTGATTTCTGTCAGTCACAGCAATTAAAATTTTCTTTAAAAAGAAAAGAAGTAAAAAGGTCTATAATTGTAGCTGGGCTTTCAGAACTTCTCAAAACATCTTTCTGCTAATAAATGAAACATTTTTTAAAGTATTTTCATCCAGAGATAATTTAAGTTAGAGCATATGCTTTTGTCTATGTTATATATATATAAATTTCTTTTGGGATTTCTTATGAATCAAAAAACAGTTATTTATTTACCTGTTTTACTATCACTGCAAAATTAATCCAGATGAGTTCCTTATATCCATGGCTCTTGTTGGGTGCTGTCAAGTCGAGTCCAACTCATGCTGACTCTATGTACAACAGAACGAAACACTCCCTGACACTGTGCCCATGCCTGGCACCATTATCAGTGCTTCTTTGCTATTCAAAGGGTTTTCAATGGCTGATTGTTTGGGGATTGCTTTGGGAGTGGGCTGCCAGGTCCTTCTCACATTTTTCCAGTGCTGGGGATCAAACCCAAGGCCTGAGAGAATGCAGAGCAGCACTCTACCAACTGAGCTAAACCCCAGCCCTGTGTCATGTATCTAGTAGTTCTTAATAAATATCCTACACATGAATAAATATGCTAGACTATGTTAATTTTTCTCCACTCAGGTGACAAGTCTTATACTAGGAGAAGCCCAGAGATGAGTTTTCAGTACTGGTATCCCACTTATTTTCCTTTGAGCTAAAGTATGAGTATATTTCTCCTCCCTGGCTCATTGTTAAATATGTGGATTTTTGGCTGCCAGCGTCAGTTTTCTGCTGTTGCATAGTCACTTGGCTCAGCATCACATCCGGCTGAAATCAAAGTACTGGTTGGGTCTGTAGTTCTCATTTGGGGCTCAGGGCCCTCTTCCAAGTGCACTGGTCATTGGCAGAATTCATTTCCTTGTAGTTGTAGGATTGATGTCATTTTACCTTGCTGGCTGTCAGCTGAGGACTACTTTCAAGTTCTTAGAGCTTCCTGGATTTCTTGCCACATGGCCCTCAAGGGCTGATCAGAGGATGAATGCTTCTTCCACACCAGGTAGAGTGTGTCTTTCTAATTTCCCTGCTGTGACCAGCTGGTGAAAACTCTGCTTTTTAAGGAATGGGGTGTTTATGTCAGGCCTACCAAGACAATCTCTATATTTTAAGGTGAACTAACTTGGGACCAGTGTTGGGTTTTAGCTCAGTTGATAGAGCACTGCTCTGCAGTCTCTGAGGTCCCAAGTTCGATTCCCAGCACCACAAAAATGGGAGAAGGACATGGCAATCCACTCCCAAGGCAATCCTGAAACAATCTGCCATTGAAAGACCTATGAGGGTCTCTATGAGTCAGACACAACTTGATGGCACCTAACAACAACAACAACTTGGGACCAAAATTTTATCTGCAAAATTCATTCATAACAGTATCATAATTAGTGTTTAACCAACAGTTAGGAGAAGGTGTGTACATCATGAGCCTGCAATCTTGGGGAGGCTGTCTTGGGACCCTGCCTACCACACTGCCCAAGAGCATAGACTTTTCACTTTTCCACCTGAATGATGTAGGAAAATTTGAACTTAAAAATAATGTTTAAGAAAAAATTCAGGCAAGAAAAACAGAACCAAATAAAAGAAAAAGACGGGGGGGGGGAAAGAAGGAAGGAAGGAAAGAAGGAAGGAAGGGAGGGAAGGAAGAAGGAAGATGTTAAGAACGGAAAAACCTTTTCCTAGTCAAGGATTTAGAGGGAAGAGCAAGAAGCTTCACAGGGATTTAAGTGGCAATGACTAACCCTAAGAGCACAGTTATCTTTATTTTGTGGCAAATGTTTTTGATACATATTTTCATTCCTGATATTGAATCATTCTAGACACATGTTTAGAATAAAGAAAAGTGCATTGTGCTAGAATACAATGTTCCGAGAAATTCCCCATAGGGAAGTTGGTGGTGACAGAACATAAACAAACCTATTAGTAATACGAGTGTAAGATGAGAATGGAAGAACCCCTTTCTGGGCACACTGGGCCTATGGCTAAATTGTTTTCCCTTAATCAGAGCAAACGTCTAGTGATGAAAAGCTATGATTTTAATGTCCTGACAAAGTTGCCTCTTCCCTTTAGTTGGTTTTATTTTTAATATTTGAAAGATGCAGGTTTTGGTTTTCTTGTAAGTAGTTTTAGTTTTAGACAATGTTGGAAACTTTGGCTGCTCAAGCTGCTGCCACAGCACAACCTGTCAAGTAAGCCAGGCATTTTTTGTTTTTTGTTTTGAGACAGGGTCTCTCTATGTGACCCAGGCTATGATCCTCCTGCCTCAGCCTCCTGAGCACTGAGGTTACAGGCGTGCCCCACCACAACCAGCTTTTAGCACCTGTGGTCTCATTTTGAGAGATCTGGATGTGCCAGACCATGGCACCTTTCCTTCCTGCTTCTGTGCTGTGCCTGAAAGCTGTGCAACTAAACCCTTTTCCTAGACAACTTAGAAAAGAGCATCATCTTTAAATGTCCTTATTGTTTGGGGAAAAAAGGATGCATCCAGAGGAATGCCTTTCAAGCTTCCTCAACCTATGCAACAGGTGCCAAGGCAAGATAGATCCAGTGGCCTGTCCCTTGTAGACTGCCAAGCCCCTGTCCCTAACAGCTTGCACAACTCACCCAGAGCCAGTCAGCAAGGCAGTGAAGGGATACCCAGAAGGTGTTCTCCTATAGCCTGGCCCCGAGATCTCAGGGCTCTGGGGCACATTAAGCAAAAAAAGAAGACACTGACGAGGCCAGGGATGGGAGAATGCCCTCTTCCACACAACTACAGCCATGATTCTGCCCCAAAGTCATTCTTGATGTCATCTTGGTTCACTCTTCACTGAGGCTTTGTTAACAGTTGTTGTTTTTAGCATTCATTCGTGTATTTATTTATTCAACAAGTAGAGACTGCGCATTGCCGTATGCCAAGCATTATTCTGCATCACCATGGGAAGGAAAATGTCAGTAAAGTAGAACTTTCGGAAATTCTTCCCACTTGCATATTTCTCTTACACAAAATTTAAATAAATGTATATGTATTTTAGTATACCTCTTGGGAAATATTGAAATTTTCCATTTTCATTATATTACTCTCACCTGTGGGGAATTAGAGAAAAAGAAATTTAGTAGTTGGTAATAGAATAGTGGAAGATTTGCTCAAAAATCCTTTTAGAAAGAGATTGCTCCCTCGCTGAATGGTACTGAGAACTAGCAGGTTCCACAAGTCTTAAATCTGGAAGATATCTTTGAAATCTTCTGCCCCCTCAAAGTGAATCAACCATAAAGCCTCATCAGTTATACTTTCTGCATACTTCCTAAGTTTGTCCACATTTTTCTGTGCTGACTGTAAAAACCTGGTCAAAAACACCTTTACCTGGATTGCAATCTTAAAATCCCTCCCAAGATTTTCTATCCCCTGGATAATCCCACACAAAATCCCCAGGCCCACAAATCTGATGGAATGTATTCCTGTTACTTGTTGTTGTTGTTAGGTGCCGTCAAGTCGAGTCCAACTCATAGCGACCCTACGTACAGCAGATCGAAACACTTGCCAATTCCGTGCCAGGCAAACGATCTTATTTATGTTTAAGCCCATTGTTGCAGACACTGTGTCAATCCATCTGGTGGAGGGTTTTCCTCTTTTGCGTTGATCTGCCACTCTCCCAAACATGATGTCCTTCTCCAGGGATTGATCTCTCCTGACTACATGTCCGAAATATGTAAGATTCAGTTTGGCCATTCTTGCTTCCAAGGAGCACTCTGGTTGCACTTCTTCTAGGACAGATTTGTTGGTTCTTTTGGCAGTCTATGGTATACTCAATAGACGTCTCCAGCACCGCAATTCAAAAGCATCAATTCTTTTTCTGTCTCTCTTGTTCAGTGTCCAGCTTTCACAACCATATGATGCCACTGAAAATACCATGGCATGAGGCAGACGCACCTTCGTCTTCAATATGACATCTTTGCTTTTCAATACTCTAAAGAGATCTTTTACCACAGTTTTTCCTAGAGCAATGCATCTTTTGATTTCTTGACTGCTGCTTCCACGGGTGTTGATTATAGAGCCAAGCAAAGCAAAATCTTGGACAATCTCAATCTTCTCTCCATTTATTGTGAAGTTGCATGCTGACCCAGTCGTAAGGATTTTTGTTTTGTTGATGTTTAGTCGTAACCCATATTGAAGGCTATGATCTTTGATCTTCATCAGTAAATGTTTTAAATCCTCTTCACTTTCAGCAAGCAGAGTTGTGTCATCTGCGTAACGCAGGTTGTTAATGAGTCTTCCTCCAATCTTGATGCCACGTTCTTCCTCATAAAGTCCAGCTTCTCAGATTATTTGCTCAGCATATAAATTGAAGAGATAGGGTGAAAGTATACAGCCCTGACGCACACCTTTCTCAACTTTAAACCACTCAGTGTTTCCTTATTCTATTTGAACAACTGCCTCCTGGTTCACGTACAGATTTCTCATGAGCACAATTAGGTGTTCTGATATTCCCATTTTCCGAAGTGTTATCCATAATTTGTTATGATCCACACAATCAAATGCCTTTGCATAGTCAATAAAACATAGATAGACATTTTTCTGATATTCTCTGCTTTCAGCTAATATCCACCTGACATCAGCAATGATGTCCCTGGTTCCCTGCCCTCTTCTGAACCCCACTTGATTTTCTGGTAATTCCTTGTCTATATACTGCTGCAGTCGCTTCTGAATGATCTTTAGTAGAATTTTGCTGGTATGTGATATTAATGAGATTGTCCGATAGTTTGCACATTCAGTTGGATCCCCTTTTTTGGAAATAGGCACAAATATAGATCTCTTCCAGTCAGTTGGCCAAGTAGCTGTTTTCCAAATCTGTTGGCATAAACATGTTAACACCTCCAGTGCTGTATCTGTTGTTGAAACATCTTTATTGGTATCCCATAAATTTCTGGAGCCTTGTGTTTCGCCAGTTCTTTCAAGGCAGCTTCCACTTTGTCCTTCAACACCATTGGTTCCTCTTTATATGCAACCTCTTGGAATGGTTGGTCATCTACCAATTCTTTCTTGTATAATGACTCTGTGCATTCTTCCCATCTTCTTTTGACGTTTCCTGCATCATTTAATATTTTCCCTGTAGAATCTTTCATTATTGCCACTCGAGGCTTGATTTTTTTCTTCACTTCCTTAAGCTTGAGAAACACAGAGCGTGTTCTTCCCTTTTGGTTGTCTGCCTCCAGCTCCTTGCACATGTCATTATAATGTTTGTTTTTGTCTTCTCGAGCTGCCTTCTGAAATCTTCTGTTTAGTTCCTTAACTTCATCATGTCTTCCTTTTGCTTTAGCTGCTCCACGTTCGAGGGCAAGGTCCAGTGTCTCTTTTGACATGTAATTTGGTCTTTTCTTTTTTTCTTATCTTTTTAAGAACTTTTTGCTTCCTTCTTGAATGATATCTTTTATGTCATGCTACAACTCTTCTGGTTTCCTGTCATTTGTGTCTAATGCATTAAACCTATTTTTGCGGTGGTCTCTGAACTCAGGTGGGATATACTCAAGGTCATACTGTGGCTCTCGTATACTTGTTCTAATTTTCTTCAGCTTCAGTTTGAACTTGCATATGAGAAGTTGATGGTCTGATGCACAGTCAGCATCTGGTCTTGTTTTGACATTTTGTGTAGAGCTTTTGCATTGTCTCTTTCCACATATGTAGTCAATTTGATTCCTGTATGTTCCATCTGGTGAAGTCCATGTGCATAGTCTCCGTTTATGATGTTGAAAAAATGTATTTGCAATGAAAAGGTCATTGGTCTGACACAATTCCATCATGTGATCTCCAGCTTCATTTCTGTCACCAGGACCATATTTTCCAACTACTGGGCCTTCTTCTTTGTTTCCAACCTTTGCGTTCTAGTCACCAGTGATTATCAGTATGTCTTGATTGCATGTTTGATCCTTTTCAGATTGCAGAAACTGATAGAAGTCTTCCCTTTCTTTATTTGTGGCCTTAGTGGTGGGTGCATAAATTTGAATAATAGTCATATTAACTGGCCTTCCTTGTAGGTGTGATATTATTCTATCACTGACAACATTGTATTTCATGACAGATCTTGAAATGTCTTTTTTGATGATGAATGCAACCCCATTTCTCTTTAGTTTATCATTCCCAGCATAATAGACCATATGATTGTCTGACTCAAAATGGCCTATGCCGGTCCATTTTAGCTCACTGATACTTAGAATGTCAATGTTTATGCACTCCATTTCTCTTTTAACAATTTCTAATTTTCCTAGATTCATACTATGTACATTCCATGTTCCAATTATTAATGGATGTTTACAGTTGTTTCTCCTCATTTTGAGTCATGCCACATCAGCAAGTTGAGCACCCTGGGGCTTTACTCCATTTCCGTCATCACAGTAGACGCTACTTGGAGGAGGCAACTCTCCCCCAGTAGTCTTTTGAGTACCTTCCAACCTGCGGGCCTCATTTTCTGACACTATATCTGACAGTGTCTCTTTGCTATCCATAGAGTTTTCAATGGCTAGTTGTTTCGGGAGTGGCTCGCCAGGTCCTACTCCCTAGTCTGTCTTAGTCTGGAAGCTCAGCTGAAAACCTGTCCACCATGGATAACCTTGCTCATGTCCGAGGTTACAGTGGCAGAGCTCTCAGCCTCATCGCAACACACAAGCCCCCACAGTGTGGCAAACTGACAGACATGTGGGGGTTCCTGTCACTAGGTTATATTATATTGCACAGTTGGCCTTAAAACAGATTTTCTGGTGGACCTGACCTAATCATATGAGCCTTATAAGAGCAGAGGTTTTCTCTGGCACCAGAAGAGGAAGTCAGAGATTTGGAAGATGAGCTGGATTTGAGACTTGACATGGCACTGCTGGCATAAAGGTAAAGGGAGCCATATGCTCCATCTCTAGATGTTGAAACATGCATAGCTGACATCCAGCAAGAAAAGGGGAACCTGAGTCCTACAACCCCAAGGAAATGAATTCTGCTAATAAGAAGAATAGGCATTTGGGAACAAATTTTCCCTAAAGCCTCTAAATTAGAATTCAGCTCATTCCCTGTCATATTGTTTGCCTTTCTTTTTCATAAAGTCCTTATTACATTCTAGTACACTCTAGGGATAGGGCTTAGCTCAGTTGGTAGAGTGCTTGTTCTTTGCAAATGAGGCCCTGAGTTCGATCCCTAGCACCACATAAAAGGGAAGGAGCACCTGGCAGCCCACTCCAGAAACAATCAGCCATTGAAAACCCTATGAATAACAGAGAACTACTGTCATAGTACCAGGCGTGGTGGCACAGTGTTGGGAAGTGTTTCTTTCTGTTTTACATAGGGTCACTGTGAGTCAGACCTGACTCGACTGCACCTAATAATAATAACAAAATATACTCTATGGTATATAATTTACTTAATTATTTTGTTTATTACATCTTTCCTAACTCAATTGTGGGTTCCTCAAAGGCAAAGATCAGTATGTGTCTTGTATACTAATGTATCCACAGTACCTGGCACATAAATATTTTATTAATGCTTATTGAACAAATGAATGAATATTTTGAGACCATTGGAGAGAAGCACTTGAATAAGAAAATGATGTCAAAGACAGTGTATAGTTCAGTGTCTATTAATTTCAATGAGTAGAATACTGCTGATGGCCTATTTAGCATGTTGCCCTTAAAGTTGTATTTCATAAATGAAAAAGATTTTTCATAAATGAAGAAACCTAGACATCTTCTAGATTTACCCCCAAACTTGATACCCAAACTCTATTTTCCTCTTAAAATACCATAAATTTCTCAACTTTGGACTTTTGTTGCCATGAGGGTTCTCAAAAAGTAACCTTCATCTCCTTGTTTGTGAGAGAATCACAATAACCATAAGAAGCCTAGATATTAAAACTGTGAGTGGAAAGTCCTGTGATAAACCCTCTTACAGAGGGAGCCCTGTGCATTTCTGGGTTTTACAGGGTAGAGGCAACAGATTCATATTGCATTTCTCTGAGTTACTGGAGAGACTTCAGAATATGACTGAAACTTAAGGGTATCATTTTAAAGCTTGATGCCTAGATGCTGCTATAGAAGATAGGGAAGCATGAATACATTAAATTCTAAAAACTAAATATCCATAAAACAAGCTACTTTACTACCCTAAAAGCAATAACTAGCATATTCAGACAAAATAATTCCAAAAATTGCATTTATGTTGGTTATGTGAACTATAATGTAATGTGGCATAGATTGTCTCCACGTCATTCTTATTTTAAAAGTCTTACATTCTTCTACCTATATGTATTCTATGCTTTTTAAAGATTGTTTTAAATGCATACCATAAAAACTACTACTTAAGCCATTTCTAAATGTAGAATTTAGTTGTATTGAATACATTCACAAAGTCATTCAAGCATCACCACTATCAATTTTCAGCACTTCATTGTGCCAAACAAAACCTTTGCACTCATTAATTTTTAATTTTCTGGAAATGTTGTCCCAGCAATTTCTCTTTCCAATAATGATCACCAAATAGACTACTCTGGGATATACAGTAAGGTGCCTGCAAGTCAAGTGCATGGCTAAATGACACTGGTGGTGAAAAAAAAATGCTACTTAAAAAAAATCATATTGTTGACTTAGTTAGTTAAATAAAATGTATATTGTATTGGGAAAATATTTTTTAAATAATTGAGCATATATATCCTGGAACTTGCATTCTAGCAAATAAAATAATTTCCAATAGGAACAAGTGTTCTGAGGAAAAGAAGTCAGGATAATAATACTGTGTCTTACAACGCTTAAATTCTGCACAGAATGTAGCACATAGTGTGCCTTTAACCCATATTCATCTGCAGATGGGCTCATAAAGTGTCTATGGAGTAGTGACACAATGCAAGACATCTCACTGAGCACCTTAAGGGACATGGGAATGATTTGGATTCTCATTTTCACCTTAAAGAGCCTGTAGATGATCATGACAAATGTGCTATGTAGGTAGCAGATTGTTTCCATTCTAGAGATAGCTATATGATACCTTGTCATTTCTTGGCCTAAACTCACCTTTTACTTATTTTCTTCCACACATTTTCCTATTATATTTCAAAGCCTTTTCCAAAATCTTTGCTTGACATATTCTTTATGATTTACTTGAACATCTTGAAAATGTTCAGCAGAACAAGCAAGATGAAATCCCAGACTGTCCAAGGAAAGTTCCCCGCTTTGCTTTTTGATATCTCCCTTCCGCTATATAACAACAGTGCATCTGCAGGAACATTTATGAGTCTATTAATCATAATGTTGATTCTTAGAATTGTCATTTGCATTTGAAGGAGAAAAAAATTAACTAGAACAATATAAGAAAAAAATGCAATATGAGATTATCTCATTAATTTAGGTTATCCTAGATACTTATATTCCTTAGTGTACAAATTACTAAAAGAATACCTCAAGTTTATAATCTAATGAATGTGTTCTATTTATTATAGATCCAGATTTTATGAATATCAAATACCGGATAAACTCTAAAGCTTTGCTACATAAACATTGTTGAATAAATGATATCTAGCTTATAAATCCCCTAAGCCAACTGTCATTTTCGATTTTTTAAAATTTTATGGGAAATTTTAAGTGTGCAACTTAATGGGTTTCATTCTGACATGTATTTCATTGTGGCATTTCTGTATATACCTGTCATTGTACATTGGTCACATAACTTCCCCTTTACCCTCTTGTGCCCCTCCTCCACCACCTCTCGCCCCCCCCCCACCAAAGGCCTCCTTTCTACTTGTATGTCTTTTTATGGGAATATTTATCTATATATGTGCATCTCAATTTTGATTTAAGTCCAAACTTTTTACTCTTTTTACATCCTCAGCAGTATTACATGAGTAATCCAGTCCATTTGCATTATTGCCATCCATTGGTATTATTGTTATTATTTCCCGAGCTCTTATAGTTGGGCTGTTTACTTTGAGGTTGACCTCTCTCTCATTCCTCATTCCTTGTTTGCCCTCCTCCTCCTCCCATCTTCTCCTATAATTGCTTCCTTTTGCTAGATCCCTCCCTCCTTCTTTCCACTCCTTAAATTGTCCCTTCTACACTAAGTTTACATGAGCTTTTTATTATGTTCCAAGTTATATATAGGATTTTTTCCTTCTTTTATGTTTGATTCAGCTCCCACATATGAGTGAGAACATGTGGTAATTCTCTTTTTGGGCTTGTGTTCCTTCACGTAAGATAATTTTCTCTAATTCCACCCATTTTGCTGCAAATGACATAATTTCATCTTTTTATCCATTGTATATATGTGCCATAATTTTTTTTCATTCTTCTGTTGATGGGCACTTTGGTTGATTCCATATCCTTGCTATTATGAAAAGTGCTGCGTTGAACATGGAGATGCAGGTGTCTCTGTGATATGATACCTCATCTCCCTTTGGGTATATTCCCAATAGTGGTATAAGTGGGTCATATGGTAGATCTATTTTTAGTTTCCTGAGGTACATCCATATTGATTTCCAAAGTGGTTGAACCAATTTACACCAGCAGTGTAAGAGGGTTCCCTTTTCTCCACAGCCTCGCCAGTATTTGTTATTATTTGTTTTATTGATCTTGGCCTTTCCTACTGTAGTAAGGTGGAATCTCAGAGTGGTTTTGATTTGCATTTCCATAATGGCTAGGGATATTGAGCATTTTCATGTGTTTCATGGCCTTACAAGCTTCTTCATTTGAGAACTGTCTGTTCAGTTCCTTTGCCCACTTGCGTATAGAGTTATTTGTTTCCTTGGGAATTGCTTTCTTGAGTTCTTTATCATTCTGGAAATTAGTCCTCTGTCCAATGTGTAGGATGCGAAGATATTTTTCCCATTCAGTGGGATTTTCCTTGACTCTGTTGATTATTTCCTTTGCTGTACAGAAGATTTTTAATTTCATATAACCCCATTTATCTATTCTTGTTGCAATTTCTTGAGCAATTCGGAGTCCTATTAAGGAAATGCTTTGGTATGCCTATATACTGAAGCATATTGCCTATCTTTTCTTCTATTAATTTTAAAATTTCTGGTTTTATGTTGAGGTCTTTTTTATCCATTTCAAGTTAACTCTCATGCATATTGAGAGATGTGGATCTGTTTTCATTTTTCTGCAAGTGGATATCCAAGTTTCCCAGCATCATTTATTGAAAAGGCTATCCTTTTTCCAATTTACCTGCTTTGCTCCTTTGTCAAAAACCAGGTGGTTATGGATGTGTTGATGTATCTCTGGGTCCTCTATTCTGTTCCATTGGTCTTCAGGCCTATTTTTGTGCCAGTACCAAGCTGTTTTTGCTACTACATCCCTGTAGCACAGATTAAAGTCAGGGATTGTGATCCCACCTGCACTAGTTGTACAGTTTAAGAGTGCTTTGGCTATCCATGGTCTTTTGTGTTTCCATATGAATTTTTGGATAATTTTTTTCTATTTCTATAAAGTCTGTCATTGGAATTTTAATGGGGATTGCATTAAATCTATAGATTGCTTTTGGTAGGATAGCCATTTTTACAATATTGATTCTCCCAATCCATGAGCAGGGGAAGTCTTTCCACCTTTTAGTATCCTCTGTGATTTCTTTCTTTAATGTTTTGAAATTTCCTTTGTAGAGATCTGCAGGGTCTTTGGTTAGATTAATTCCCATGACCAAGTGGGATTTATTCCACAGATGCAAGGCTGCTTCAACATACGAAAACTAATTAATGTAATTCAACATATCAAGAGGCTTGCAAACAAAAATCACATGATCATCCCAATAGATGCTGAAAAGGCCTTTGACAAAATGCAATACCTTTTCATGATAAAAACCCTGGAGAAGCTAGGCATAACAGGATAATACCTTAACATCATAAAGGCCATCTGTGACAGACCTACAGCCAACATTATATTAAATGGAGAAAAATTGAAACTATTTCCTCTAATATCTGGAACAAGATAAGGATGTCTTCCACTCTCTCCTATTTTATTTAACATTGTGATTGAAGTCCTTGCCAGGGCAATCAGACCAGAGAAAGAAATCAAAGGAATACTGATAGGCAAAAAAGAAGTCAAATTATCCTTATTTGCAGATGACATGATATTTTACCTAAAGGACCTCAAAACCTCCTCTAGAAAACTTTTAGACTTAATTAACTCCTTTAGCAAAGTGGTAGGATACAAAATTAACACTCAAAATTCAGTAACCTTCCTTTACACTAACTGTAAGCAGGAAGAGAAGGAAATTACAGCTACAATCCCTTTCACAATAGCCCACCAGAAAATTAAATACTTTGGAATCAGTCTAACCAACTGTCATTTTCTAAAGAAAAAAAAAGGGTTACTTGTAATTATGGTGATAAGAAGTAGTCACACATATCTATACATATTATAATAAATTGTAGTTATTTTTAACTATTCATGGTGTTGGGCTAGAACTTCTGTACTATCTTCTCACCTACTAGCAATTGTAAGTTAGTTTTGTTTATTCCAGATGAGGAGAGTGCCACTCAAGAGTAAATTCCCTTGGATAAATACCACATAAAATCACATAATTACAGAGCCAAACTTCTAACTTCCAAATATTAGCCGAGTGTCATGGCAAACAGAGTTGCTGTCTTACAATGTCTGTCAAGCTTTGTAATCAAAACACTAGATCAGCTATCATGCTGGCACATGCTATTATTCCAGCGACTTGGGAGGCAGAGACAAGAGGGTTGCCAGTTCAAGGCCAGAGGCAGCCTGCATAACTTGGTGAGACCCTATCTCAAGATAAAAAATGAAAAAGTGACTAGGAGTGCAACTCAGTGGTAGAGCTCTTGCAAAGTATGCATGAGACCCTGAGTGCCCCCTAATACCTCAGAAAAAAACCCATTAGGTCACTAAGGCAAGCTTGTGGACCACTAAGCTGGCTGCAAAACTAATAATAGTAGCACCAGCCTGAAGTAGCTTGTTTTCTCAGAAAATAATAAACTTTCATGTAAGATCGACTGTGATTTATTTTCATTTTCAAATTAAACTCTGCTGAGTAAGACAGCATAATATACTATGCAGACAGATAAGTGGGGAAAATGTATATAACCAAACAGAATCTGCTTCAAAAATATTTATAATCATTTTTGCCTCATTTATTATTCTTGGAAGTTTCAATTAGGAATAGGCCAGGACTTGTTTAGAACCAGTACTTCAGCTTGTATTTCCCCAGAAAACAGACCCCACGCATCCCAACATATGTATCACAACAAGGCTTTTAAGGAAGTAGCTCATTTAAGTAGTGAATCCAGAGCAGAGCTGAAACAGGAGAGGAAGGACAGCTGATAGACAGTGCTGGGGCTTCAAAGCAGCCTTGGGAAGTGTGTCCCAGAACTGCCACTCAGGGAACAGAAGGAGGAGCCTCTCATCCAGCTACTCTGCCCTGTGTTGGTCAGGGGTGGCCAGTTGGAGTCATATCCCTGCACTTCTGGGTTGCACCTATGTGAATGCGAAGTGAGATTCCAGATGTTTGTGCTGAGACAGCAGCAGTTATGCTGTAAGATTCTGAGGCCCATCGCTCTCTGGCTGCAGATACAAAGCTAGTCAAAGTCTGTGTGGTCCTTGTTGCTTCTGCAGAGGCTGGAGAAAGAAGTCGGGCCGAGAAGATCTAGAAAAGTGTACATGATGGGTCTAAAATACCACCCACCGTATATTGTAACTTTCACTGCTCAAGATTCCTCATCATTGTTTCCTATTGACTTAAATTTTTTTAAATTTTTAATTGGCAAATGAGAGTATATATTTATAGAGTACAATGTGACATTATACTACCTGCATACAGTGTGGAGTTATTAAAATAGGTTAATTAACATATACATTACTTCACATATTTAGCATTTCTTTGTGATGAGAACATTTAAAATCCACTTTTTTTGCAATTTTTAAATCTTATGTTATTATTAACTACAGTCATCCAGGGAGAAGGACCTTGCAGGCCACTCCTGGAACAATATGCCATTGAAAACCCTATGAATAGCAGAAAATGTACTGTGCCTGATGTGGCACAGTGTTAGGGAGTGTTTCATTCTGTTGTATGCAGGGTCACTGTGAGTCAGACTCAACTCAACAGCACCTAAAAACAACCACCAATACAGTCATCTATGAATTTTAAAGATTTTTTTTAACAAAAGACACATCTCATATTCTTTGTTATATTAATATATGTATGACCTGACTCAAGATTCCTGTAAATAATCTGTACTAGTGATTAACCACCTAACAGTCTCTTCATTCCAAATGTTAGTCCTATTTCCCAAGCAATGTTCTACACACTAGGAAGCTGAACCGTAATTATTTTCTAAACTGACAGATGACATGCATTTTCCACTATCCATCTCATTATTTGCTCTCATTGCACAGACAATTATATATTTAAATCATACAGGATGGGTGTAGAAAAAGTAAGACATCACAGCCAGATGCTGCTTATGTACTGTTTCCAACATCTATGTTTACTTTGTCTATTTGCATTCAGGTTAGCCAGGTGAACACAGGATGCAGGGACAGTAAGATCAAAAGGCAGCACCTATGGCTGCCAGCCCTATGGATGCTCTTTCTTTTGGAATGTGACCTCAGACAACTAGAATTATGGCCATTTTCTCAAGTCATAGTACATAAGGGATAACAGGTAAAGTGGAAAACTATGTTCAGTGAGCACCATGGAGATTTTGTAGAATACTGAGGTAGTAGGGAAGCTTCTCAGAATTATATATGGTATGTGATTGCAATAGGTGCTCACCTCTATTCACCAGGCATTATGGAGCACCCACTTCTAACAAGGTATCATGCAAGAAGTTGTGATAAATATGAACATGAGCACAGCTTAGTCTATGTGTTCAAGATGCTTATTCTTCTGTTCCCTGGATCTTAAGCTTAATCTTCAGGAATCTTTTGGAGAATCTGATGAGATTGTGGACTCTTTCCCTGAAAAACATATATGACACTAAGCACAATATTTACCTCATAGGTTCAGGAACTCTCCTCTCCTCTTCTAAGTATAATTGTGGACTGATTTTTAAGATGTTGTAAAAAAACTTTTCCATTAAAACTGTGGTAAAGGCAGGATTCCATAAATGGTCAATAGATATGTGAAGGGCTCTAGGAACTACAAAAGGAAGAGAATGATTTACCTCAGAGTATCAGAATGGGCTTCCTGGGGGTAGGGGAGGCCCATGTGTACTATCTAGAAGGATGGTGGATCAAAGCCTATATCCATGTAAGGAGCAGACCAAGTACAGGCTCATATAAGAAGGCCAAGGGCACATTCTAGAACTGTGAGAAGTCCAGTGTACCTGGAGCATAGGACTCTTGGGAAAAGCTGGAGGGTGGTGGGAGATAGGACTGGCAATCAGTAGCCTAGAGTCCAAACACTGGTTTTCATGAATAGCATCTTTGTTGTTGTTGTTGTTGTTAGGTGCCGTCGAGTCGGTATCCGACTCATAGCGACCCTCTGTACAACAGGGGAAACAAAATTGTCAGTGCTTCTCTGCTGTTCATAGGGTTTTCAATGGCAGATTGATTTTTGGGAGGGGGTTGCCAGGTCCTTCTCCCAAGCCTACAGCTTCTGGTGTTCCCAGGTGGTCTCCCATCCAGGTACTAACCAGGCCTGACCCTGCTTAGCTTCCGAGATCTTCCGGGATCCGATGCCACAGGGCTACGGCTGCAGGCGAATAGCATCTTGGATGTAACTTAATAAGCAATGGAGAATGTCCTGGCCAGAGCCGCTCCTCCTAATATTTTCTTAGGATAAATAGAAAGGGATAGAAATTGGAGAAAAGTATGATGCTTTCTTCCAAGTAGAAAACAGTAGAAGTGTAAACTAGGGCTCAAAAATTTAGGGAATAATAAAACTACATTTAAAAAATCCTATATAAATTTACCTAGTGAAGTCTAAAGTCCAATACAAAATGACTAGGCATGTCGTTGTTGTTGTTAGCTATAGAGGAGATAAAATACTAGATCCTCTTGCTCCTAAAGTTATTAAATATATTATGTACAAAATTAAACTCTCACAAGGAGAAATTGTTTTTCAGATTTTTCTTTTCATTTACCTTTTCTTATTATTTTTTATAATTATTGGTACAATACTTTGAAAATAATAGGCTTAATAAATGCTTGGTTCAATTAAACTTAGTTAAATTTAATTTATAGTACAACAGTTATTGAGCCAACAATTGTTATACCTCATTTTAAATAACAATGCTAGTCTGCAAACACAATTTAAGGAAAACTGAATTTTTTTTTTTTCCTCCTAGGCAGTAGATACACTGGTAGGGATTTTGAGGATTGGTGTGATACTCAGTTTGATTATATACCAAAAATATGTCGTAGACCTTTTTCATGAAGTTTATTGCATCACCTTAGCCAGGAAATTAAAATGAAACTGAAATATTATCTGTGTAATATATGATGCTTCTCTCCAAAGATTCTTAGCAAAGAGAACTGCCTTGGTGATAAAAGCATACTTTAGGAGCAAGGAAGAAGTTGAGTTTGGAAATATAAATAAATAAAAATTAGTGACTTATTCAGGTGTTTGTGTTCACATTTTATAAAGTTTTAGCTCATGATCATTAATTAAAACCAAATCTAAAACCTGGACTTTACTAACATTTTCTTTGTAAATTCAATATTTGGTTAATGTGAGTGATGGCTAATATCTACAATGTAATCACATCAAACTATATTTGTTGGCCCTGAAAAAGTACGTACCATTTAACTGGTTCTTCCTCCCCAACAGATTTTTAAGCACTATTTTGTCAAAAGGCCGGAATAACGACATAAAAATAAATTATTTATCAAAGAAAATCTTAACAACTGCCTAGTTTTCATCTGGCTTGCTTGACCACAGTATTCCCAGGATTCTTGGGATATCTTTAAAATAAATTCTGCTGAGTCAGATGATTATCAATTTCCTGTTCTTCCTGTGTCATGTCTAACTCCATTCTTTAAGTTGTGCTCCACAGCAATGATTCTCAAACTTCATTGTCTATCAGAATCACTTAAAGTGCTTCTTAAACCTAGGGATGTCCTGGGCATACCCAAGATATGTGGAATCAGATACCATAGTTAGAGATCCACCCCTGCTGGAAAGAACCACCCTGGTTTTCACCACCAGATTTGTTGGCTCTACATGGGGATCTGAATTAGCTCATATCAGAGTCTGAAAATGAAACTAAGCATTAATCATTATAAAATGTAAATTCTCAATAAAATATAAAAATAAGTATACATAAATTTAAAAGGGAGATATTTGCTCATTGAAAAACTAGGAAGCTGTGACATCATGGGCAATGGAAAAGATTACATTATGGTCCTTGCTTTACTTTGGTCCCCAAATCTAGTTCCTGTGGCCCAAGCAGGTCAATACCTAAATCTGAGCACACTGTCCCCCTTCACAGTGCTGTGGCTTGGTCTCAGGATCTTCCTCTTCCTGGAGTAGCTGCCCTTCTTTATCTCTGTCCGTGCACTTCCTGCCATGTGTTAGGCACCAACGTGAGACTTACCTTCTCCCCTAAACTTTTCCAAAGTTTCCAGCCTACAATGGTAACCCTATTTTTAGAGCTTCTGTAGTACTTTTTATTGAAACAAAAATTCTGCTCTGAATGTGGACTTTTAATAACTCAGACTATTGTGTTGATCTCAGTTAGGTGATCTGAGTATGTCTCTCTCCATGGGAATTACAATCTCTTATGGTCAAGCTCTTATATTTTGTTCAGTCACCTATAACATCAACCATAGTGTATTCTAGATTCTTAAAATTTACTGGTTGGATTTAATCTCTTTTGAAATATCTCACTTTATGGAATCTCACTTCTTGCTCCATTTCCCAAGTCTGTATACATAAGTACCTGGCAGTCTTTCTCCACATGTTATTGCCTCATTGTGCAATAGATGTACGGTAAGTAGCAATAATTGAAATATTCTCGTTTCTCATGAGCAGAAGCTCTCTGCATTTCAAGGTAAGTATTTTACTTGAAATTGAACTAAACTAGTGATCACTGTGATGGTGTCTCTCACAGATTTGTAACACCATTTCATCCATTGAGAGAAAAACCACCCTGAAGTTACAGAAGAATGTTGTTAGTATGAGATAAATGTCTTTATAACTGGAGCAAAGAATTGAAAGCATTTGGGGGTGGGGGAGTGGAGTTTTATAATTCTACTTGAGTACAATAGTACATGTTAGTTCCTCTCTAGTTTCTCTTAAAAATAAGCATAATCCTTAAAATATATGTTGTGTTACAGTTCACTATTTTCTCATGTAAATTTTCATTGCTCGTCAAAACACCTGAAAAATGAGAAAGGTATACATTATTATTTATATGGTACAAATGAAGGTACACTTGAGTCCCACTCTATCTCTAAGCCCACTTTTTCAATAAGAGGAATGTATACACACACACTATGTGTGTGTATATATGTATATGTGTATATATATACACACACACACACATATATATATATATATATATATATATATAT